>VZTA01013688.1:147948-162358 GCA_013398855.1 Mohoua ochrocephala | reverse complement strand
ACAGCTTCAGCACAGGGCTGAGGAAGCAGAGCTATGACTTCCAGGGAAAGTACTGGGGCAGTCCCATTCACCATGCAAAAGTAAGGCCATGCTTTAAGCTGACTCAAACACACCAGTTTATATCTAGGTCAAGCTCATCCAGATGGCAAGCCTGGCTAGGGTGTTTGGCGTCACAGACGGGGCTTGTGCAGTGAATGGGAGGCAATTTTATACAAGTGTCTCCATCTCTTTGAGTGGAGATAGGGGAGGCAAGGAAATTTGTTAAGTTTCCAAATCTGCGTGAGTTTTTTTCCCCAGTTCATGGACTTTGTGGTATATTAACAGGGTGTGTGAAACCAAGTTCTGCTCCAGGTGAAGGTGGATATTCTGAAAGGAAAGTTCCCTCTGAAGGTGCAGGGGCAAAGGGACAGACCAGATTTGTGCCACATCCAGCAGAAATGCAAATAAAACTAACTAAAACCCCGCAGCAGAGATTCTGCATATGATGCAGAGGATCAAGGATGGAGCTACTGAAAAAAGAAAAATAATCACTGGGTTGGTACTTCAGCACCAGAAACAATGCACAATCACCAGAGCCAGCAAGCAGCACAAGGACATCCATGTCCTTCCCCCCTCCACACAAACCGCTCGTGCTGTTGAATAAAAATCGACAGAGCTCGCTTATAAAAGAGGAGTCACATACTCATTATTTTAAAAGCTGAGCAATTTGGGGTTTGAGATGGCAACTTGTTTCAGCTCATCTGACCACAGGAAGATGCTCCTACGCTCCGGCCTCGCACACGGATCTGAGATCCCATCTCCTTCTCTTCCACTGCTCCCAGCAATGAAGTGAAACTGTGTCGCAGGCAGGCTCCTGCACTTCTCCCTCATCCCATACCACGCAGAAAATGTCCCTGCTCAGGATTGTTTGACAGCAAAGTCACAGACAACGATGGAAGGTCAGGAACGCGAACGGTGCGAGTCTCACATTCCTTATTCGGCTCTCAGAAACCCTCCCCGTGGGCTCCGAAGCTGCTGATGGATTTTAATCTCTGGCAGAGGGTCTCCCAGCCGATCAATCACGGCCACCACATCTCCCTGAGAAGTCAAACTCAATTACGCCACGCCGGGCGCCGAGTGCTTTGCTCCCAGAAGTTGAGGTTAATTCCCATCAAGAGTGGCCCACTGAGAGTTTGATTTGCTAATACCACAAATTGTTCCTCCAAGAGAAATACCCCTGCTGCCTAATTTGTTGGAGTCAGGCATCTGTTTGGAGATCACTCAGAGACAGGCAAAGCGTTCATTTAATACTGTGACTCATCCTGATTCTCAACAAACTTTCTCACCTAGAGACACAATTAAAAGGACAGAGGTGAGCATCATGGTGAGAGCCTCTCCTGCCTCAACCATCCCTGCTTGGAACCTCCCCCCAAAACGAGAATGCCTCTTCCCTGCCAAGAGCTGCTCTCGCAGCATAACTCACAGAGATGAGGCCAAGATATTTGGCAAGCTGACTGAGGCAGCACTGGGAATCAAATGTTTGCATCCACTCCAGATTGGTCCCAGATGCTTCCCAGCAGTGATGTGGATGGCAGTGGCAGCAGTGGAGAAGCATTCATTGCCCATGGGCTTTCCACAGTGCTGCTCTGCTCCAAGGCCTCCCGGCCCCACAGCCAGCGGCAACAAACCCCATCTCAGAGAGGAGCAAGGGGGGCTGTCGAGTTCCCCGTGAGCTGCAGGGAGAAGAGCTCATGCCCAGTATTCCATGGCTGCCTCCATGCCCTGGATCTGCAGCCTGGCTGCCCATGCCAGGGCCTCCCCTGCCACTGTCACAGCTCTTCCAAGGAGGCAACCATGGAGCAGGGCTGTTGGAACAGGACTGCTCCCTTTCCCTCCTCTCCCCAAAGGACTTCAGTGCAGCTCCTGCCCAGCAAACAGACCCTGGGCTGGCTCATTCTTGTTCCTATGAGACGTCTCTTTATTCAGTCATTTAAATGGAACTAAACTTCCAGGTCCACCTCACCCAAAACTCAAAGTACAGTAAAATCTACATGAACAAATCCCTTCTTCATTAAAGAAGTGATGGATAAAGATTATGGGGAGGGAGAGAAGGAGGAACAAACACCCCGTTTCTCTGCAGCAGCCTGCAAGACTACCTGGACTATATTCCTTTACTCTTGGGTCTCAGGGTAGTAGAAGCAAATCATGCATTAGCTCTGAAAAAGGGCCTGGAAGGAAAGGAGATAAGTATTTCAGGACTGCGAATTAAAGCCGTTAGCAAATGCAAATTTACATTTCCTCTAAGTAATCATTATGTTTTCACTTCCATCAGCACCCAATGAATCACAGAGATGTTTTGTCTAGAAACACTAATGGTGGGGGTAGGAAGCCAGCAGCCTACCCACAGCAACGGCAGCAGGAGGGAAGTGCCAGAGGAACCCATAAAAAGGAGCTGGATTTTTCAAGAACAGCAATTACACCAGCCCATCATTGCCCGTGAAATTACCAAACGGGAAGGATCTGCAGAAAAAAAGCATTTCAGGCACAGAGGAAGGCAGCGATTTAGCAGGTCAAGGTACACATTCATATATGTGCAGGCATGGCATATGCAAACAAAGATAATGAAAATAAGGCTTTAAATAAGTAAAAAATATGCAGCCTCACACACACACACGCTCCCAGCTACCCTCACGCACAAAATAATTGTCCACAGTGTTGCCTGAGGAGGGGAGAGCGGCCCTGCAGATCTGCCAGAATGGTATTAATTTCATAATTGCCTGTATTATTAAGATCTCTGCAGGATACCCCTGCTCACAACCAATTCAGCAAGAATAGTGGCCTTTTTAATTTTTTTTTTTCCCCCGTAGTGCATAAAAAGAGAAGCAAGTTTCTGTTTTTAGGCTCAGCAAACAGAAGAGTGACTCAGCTGCTGGTGCCAGTCCCCAGTCCTCTGCCTCCACACTGGAGTCTGGCACAGGAAAGGGTGGCAATGGTGGGCAGAGGGGCCCAGAACCATCCCACCCACCTGACCTGCTGGATAAAAGGACTGAACTGCCCTTTGGAAACACCTAGCTTCCATCACAGTCTATCTAGAGCAGTAAAGCTTCCCACCTCATGAGCTTAGTTATATGACAGAAGCATCAGGACGGAGGGCAGCAGTGGTGCTGAGCCCCCAGGCTGGACACGGGAGGAAAAACGCAAGGAAAGGAGGGAGACGGTGACAGGAGGATCAGCGTGTGCCATGCTTCCATCGTGCTGGATGACGAGCTGCAGTACAGGCGACGAGGGATTTGTGAGGTCTCAGCAGCATTGCAAGGCCTTGGCTTCGGAAAGTGCCTTTCTTGCCTAGGGCGAGTATCCCTTAATAAACAGGAGGCAGAGCTGAATTTTGCTCTTTATACACTCTAAGAAAACTCAAGGTCTAAGCGATGCCTTTTGAAACATTGAGCTCTGACACCCACAGAGTGCCAGGAGCACCTTCCAGCCCCTGGTGTGAGGAGCTGTCTGTCCCCCGGAGCTCCCGGAGCCGCATTACACACATCTTCCAGGCGTGGCCCCGCATCGCGGAGCTCTTACGGATCCATTAAAAAGCATGGCAGATATCCCGAAGCGAAAAGGAGGCCACTGCAACAGAGCTGGCGAATAACCACAGGATGCTGCTATAAATCAGACCTTTACAACAGTATTTACCCCATCTAAACGCTGCTGCAGGAATTAGTTTCAATGTGTAACTGATATTTCTGCGGCGGCAAAGATCGAGGTTTGCAAAGCCTACACTCCATAAGCAGCGGTTTACAGAGATGGAATAGTGGCAGTTTTTCATTTTCCAGAGTCCACTCACCCTTCCAAGAATCTTAATGCCTCATTGATTCATAATACAGTACATAAAGATTTCATTTTTTCTTGCACACAGTGATATATTATAGAGGCAATCTATTTTGCCACTGAAAAGTTTGCTTAGTAGAGAAATTTGGAGTTTTGACATTCAGGAAATTACAGTCATCTGTAAAGCGCGATTGATATGCCAAGGCTAACATTTTCATTGCACATATGGAGCCAGAATAACTATGCTAAAATATTTATTATATTCTTAAAAAAAATCCAACTTCTTGTTTATAAAAAGCATATATTTAGCAATAAAAAAGCTTTATCCTTATACCCATATATATTTTAGCCGTGTCTTAAACGTGCAAAGCCACATACTCTCTGACCAGATGAAAATACTTTAAATAATCGAATAAAACCAGTATTTCAGACAGGCTCTGCTGTGCCCTGCGTGTGCAAGCAGAGGGCACGAGCTGACACGTGGCCGCATGGAGCTGCACGAAAGCAGAGAAATGAGATAGGGGCTGCCACACTGAACCCGCCCAAGGTCCCCCAGGGCTGTGGACGCTCGTCCTGCCAGCCACCGGTCACCCACAGGAAGCAGGAGATCACCGAACCCTGCACGCTTCATTTGCAAGTTCTGTGGCTTCCTCTGATCCAGGAGGAAGCAGGCACGGAGAGCTCCCACCTCAGCTTGGCATGCACACTTGTCTTCTTTATGAACGCATGAATGTGTACTTAGAAGTTGTGATTTATCCTATTTCCTGAGCCCTCATTGCACATTCCTAACGCTGCCTGAACGCCCCTCCCAACTCCTTTGTATATGGAAGTAGCTGCTATAGAACATCCCCGCCTCAGCGCCGGAGAAACCTTGGAGCTCTCAAGAAAAAGATCATACGATCAGCCCCGAGAGAGCTCTGCCTCTCCCACAATGGGAAATTAACTCCAGAGGGTATTTATAAAATCATTTGTTACTATATCAGAGCTCAATCAATTCTCTTCAATAATACAAAAAAGGAGGAGGTTTGGCTCACACCAAAGAACGTAATTCCTTCACAAGCCATTTGCAGATAATCTTCCACACGCCAAGTTAATACAGCCTATGATAGGTTACACAAAAGTGCTTTTAAAAGCTAAACGGAGGATACATAGCACATAAAAAAGGCACATTAGCGCAACTTATATTTTGCTTATCATAATTACTCTGCATACAGAAATCCAAGGAAAATCCTTCCCAGTCTTTCTAAAATTTTGTCAAAAGCAAGCATCTATTGAAAACGTCTTTGCAATGTAATTAATGAACTGATACTAATATAATTCTCAGCCTGCTGCCAAAAGAGGGAGAGAGGAACGGACAGTGTATTTACAGCTGCAACTTCTACAGTTTTAATTTCAGCTCTCATTGATTCTATTGAGCACCATGAGACTGTATAATGAAGAAATCTGTATCAATTGAAAATACCAAGTGTGCTCCTGCCCCACTAGGGCACTACTGTAATATCATGTAATGGAAGGGGATTCTCATTTAATTGAATTGGAAATGAAACACATATTAGCTAAGAAAACTTAATCAGTGCAATAATATTAAAATAGGCCACTCAGACAAACTATACTGATTAAGTCACTTGCAAACATTTCCGTAATCATCGCTGAGACTTGTGGCGTTAATGATTTAAACTCACTTTTCTACTCCAGGGAACAAAACTGCAATTTCATAGCAGACAATTAGAATATTTTAAGCCCTCTCTCACACATTACAATACAGTCTCCTGGCAGAAGCACAGGGCCTCATCCTGCAAGGATACGTCTTGAGCTCTGGCATACAGGGTCTGCATGGATGCCGGGATGTTTGATTTAAGATGGGAGACAGCCCTGAAAGCACCTGGCTGGTTGGGAAGTGTTTCTGAGGTACTGGCTGTGGTTCCTCCGCAGACTTCATCTTTAATCCTGACTAGTTACTGATGGCACACTCCGATGCACTGCAACACTCCGAGCTCCAAATGGCTCCCAGCAGACCAGGATTTTAAAACTTGTATTCATACACAGTTGACATAACTGGATTTAAAATTTTCATGGAACAGCAGAGTGCATTTCTAGTAAAACTCCATGGATGCATTTGTTGTGTCAAAGCTCAGCTGGGAGGGGTTTTACATCGGCTAAGCAAGCAAGACTAAGTAAACATTACAAGATGTGCAGAACATCTTGTTTCCCACGTCTGCTCGTTCCACCCCAAACATTTAATAAAAGTATATCTTACTCAGCCTGAATCAGTGAGGACAATGCCCTCAGACAGCCACGTTAATGGAAAATGTCACTTTAGCCTCTTTTACAACCCTGAACAAACCCAGGGATGTGTCCATTGTGTTTTGCTCAGAAGGACTATCCACACAGTCCAAGCTCGTGGTGTGCCTGGAAACTGGAGACTGAGCTGGCAAAACCTCATCAGATGCGTTCCTGGCGGTCAGTGACAGCACATTAGGCACTGAGATCAGCTCGGACACACTGCATTTTTCTAGATTTCAGATGCCCCCTATACTGTTAATTAATTTGTAGCATTAAGACATTCAAAATCCTGCTTGCAGACAGTCTAAAGCGAATTCAATTTTTCCATCTTCTCAGAGCCATGAAGCAAATTCCAGCCAAAGTGGCAGCTGAACTGAGGCCACCACAGAGAGGCAGCAACCTGGGCTGGGCAATGAGAGGAGTCCAGCTCCCTTCTGTGCCAGCTGGAGGACTGGCACAGCTGTGCAAAAAGCACCCAATCCCACTGCCCATGAACAGTGTTATTTACTTCCCCCTTTGCTCTGGCTCTCTCACCGTGAGGACATCACAAGCTTGGGTCAAGATCTGACCTTTCTTTGAGCAACTTCTCGCTGCAGTTCTTGAGCCCTGAGCTCCCAGCCCTCATCACCCACAGCCAAACAAGCAGGTAGCACTTTGCTTAGACTAGCTGAGAAACCCTTAAAATCAGGCTGATTTCGGCTGAAACCAAAGATAACCTACCCTTGCCAGAAGGGATATGATAAACCCCGTATGATAAACCTAAAGCAAAATAAACCACACGACATGTAGGGTTATTCACTAAGGTCACAGCTCCTTCCAAAAGGATCTGCCGTTGCTCCCACTCCCCATACCTCCTCCTCAAAATAGGAAAGAAAAAAGGGAAAAAAAAGGAAAAAAAAGGCAAGAAGCAAAACTCCTCTACGAGAAGCAAGAGATGGTTCAAAACAGTATCGTTCCTATCGGAGTATCTCTTGAAAGATTTTCAGAAGACACAGTTCTACTCCTCCATGGATTATTCTGGCTAAAAATGTGTGTGACATTTTAATTATCAAGTACAAATGTTACTGCAAGCAAGCAATGAAACAGATGGTGTCCTGAATTTTACAGTACAGCCACATTTTCCAGCTCAAATTTACAGTTCACCAATCATCAGCTTTAAGTTCTGTCTCTGCTGCATCTCCCCTACCTATCTGAAACACCACAACCCTCCAAAGCTGAGAGAGCAGCTTTGGGAAAGTTGGGAAATTTTGGGAAATTGGACCCAAGCTGTCCTCCTCCAAGCAAATGTTTCCAATAAGGAAACAAAACGGAGCATAATTCTGTACATCCCAAAAGCATGGCAGGTAAGAAGTGGGAGAGCACTGAGGACTGCCCTACTCAAGGAAGCAAAGAGGTGATCCTGATACCTCCATCTCCATGAAGGACCTGATTTGTTTATCTCATCCTCTTCCTCAGTGAACTCCACTCATATCAGTTATAAGTCCTGAGATTTCCTTCTCTACCCATCTGGTGTACTCAGCAGTCCCCTCAGAGGGTGTCCCCAAGGGGAAGGGACAGGATGGAACAAGTGTCCCTTCAGGACCCACTGGTGCCAAGTCCCACATCACCTGGGAACAACAGAGCAGCAAAGCCAGAAGCTTTTTTCCATTCATAGTTGGTCTACTCTCCTTCCAAAAACCCCTCAATGCCTAGGATCAGAGTTGCACTTTCGCATGTTTATTTCCCCCCCTCTTACAAAACACGAAATATAATTCAAGACACAGGAGCCACACATGTGGATGGGGACAAGGAGGACCTGGGAATCCCCATCTCCTGGACTGACAGCACCATGGCAAATGTGGCCCTTGCTTTGAGGAGCTTTATTATCCAGTTCAGACAACACACTAGGAGAGGGTGTGGGCCCAGTGACTCCTGGGGAACAGATGTAGCAGCATCCCCAGATTCAAGCAGCAAACACAGCGAGCTTTCAGCTGCCCCTCCTAGCTGTGTGTGGCCAGGCTGAGGAGCACGTGATGCCCTCATTGAACATGCTCTTGATTTAACAGGCTGGGACCAAACTGAATCCTGGAAAGCTTTCCTGATACTCCACTCCATTCACCTCCACTAAAGGGGAGCTCCTGCTGGGGCTCATGGCATCAGTGCTGCAATTATCACAAGGAAACGCTTTCTGGAAAGGTGTCCCAGAAAGTAATACAATGAACATTTCCTCTCACCACTCACTGTACTGAGCAGTAACTCCTCTCACCGTCTGCATCAGCTTCAAGCCAGGTCTCCAAGGAAGGGCAGCCCTCCTGCCATGCCCCTGTGCTGGCACAGTGCTGGGACCACCAGCTCTGCTCTCACCATTCAGCTTGTGCAGACACCCCTGGCATGTGGAAGTACAACTGCAAGGATCAGGAAAAGGGAGATGCTGCACAGGCCAAGGCATGGATCTTTTGGACCCCAGACTTTTGCCATTTTGTTTTGAAATGGAGCGGATCTTTGGAGGTGGAGGGGCCAATGCCAGCTTTGCAGACTGGTAGCGATGCTTAGTCACAAAAGCATTTGCCACGTGGGCTCTGCCTCTTGTGCGCAGATTTGCTCACTGTCACTTGATCCAGCACCACGCTGGCATCCAGGGGTGAAGATGGCAAGACCTGTGGTGTTCCTCTAAGCCCACCTGGAAACCTCTTCCTAAAGGGAGCCAAACAGGGTGCTCGTAGATCGGAAGGGATCCGAGGACTGAGCTTGTCTTGGAGCACAGACACTTTAACAAAACTTTCCAATGAACTCCTGAACGCCCAGGGAAACACGCCTGGGTATTCTGTCCCCAGGGAGAGAAGCCAAAGCAGTGTCCAGTGTCCCCAGTGCTGGGGTACGTGGCCTGGTTTGCAGCAGATCGATGCTTCTGCATTTGAACTCGGCAAAGAGGTGCTCCAGAGCATGATGAAGTGCATGGCAGCGGCTCAGGCTCTGCTCTCAGTCCCACTGGCAGCTGGATTGCTGCAATAAATAAACCTGAAAATTGACTGAGCAGCAACAGCCTCTTCTTATGTCTCCATCCCTGGAGGGGTTAATCTAGAATAATCTAATTTATTCCCAAATTGCAGGCAGCAGTGTCTTTTCCCATTTAGCAGATTAAGAAACTGTGCTCTACCAAATTTATCTGAACAATTCATTCCCATAAAATTACACTGGGTTTTGAACTGAGGTTGATATACTCCATTGTATCTGCAGGTTAAGCAATCCACCGAGGGCCCAGATTAACGCCCAGCTAAACACCACCTGAGCGGGGTTTTCTGGCAAAGCATCCGTGCAGAGATGGGGACAAGAGCAGCAGGTGCAAAAGGGCTCCCAGCAGTGGTGATCTGGGCCAGGGCTCAGGCACAACAGCAGCATCTTCAGTTGCATCTCCCCCATCCTGTCATTAAAACAGCAGCAACCCCATAACTCATTTCAACATACTGCAACTGGGCTCCTCTTCACATTATTTTAAACAAAATGACACTTTCTCTAGACACTTAAATGCATCCTGGTCTCATCGCATCAACAGAGGAAGCATATTTTTTCTGTTTATGTGAAAGGTGATATTGGATGCATCATCCATTGAAATCGTTTGCTGCCTTCCTCTCTCAACATAAGTAAGGGGAAAGAAAGTCTGAGAAGACAGATTTTAAAGATGTATGCATATGCATGATCATTTTCTAACCTAGAACATTATTAAATTCTTTCATATATTCATGTGAGAACTGCAAAAGATTATGAAAGTCGAGATGCTATCATTCATACTTTCCCAGAACAAGGATTAGGGAGCTTTTCTTCCTTACAAAAGCTATATATTTTAATACTATCTGTTTGGCCAAGCCCTAGTTAGCACTGGCCAACAGAGGTACAGCTCACATCCCTGCTTTGCAGAATACACCTGTCTGCAGGTCCAGCCCAAACACAGGGCGAGACTGAACAAGAGTCATCACACGGTTGTCAGAGCTTTGACCTTTTTATGGCTATTAAATGCCTTTAAATTTCTGCAGTTTTCACAGGCCTGAGCACCCTCTACCAAAAATACACCGCATGTGGCCCACCCGGCTTCTTCCCAACCCCTGGAGAGCTGAGCCCCGCCAAACCCTGCCCGAGCCACGTTACCCAAAGGCATTGCAGAAATCTTCTGGTTTGCAAGCGATGCTAAATTCATCTAAACAGCTTTATTTATGAGTGGTGTTACATCCCACATCTTGGGGAGACAGATTTGCCACTAGAATTGCCTCTTCCTGCCTGCAGAAACTGTAACTCTGCATCAACATCACACAATTATTTTAAAACCACTATTTAGATAGCTTTATGGTAATGGATATGTATACCAACTCCAGTGCCACGGAATTTGCATAGCAGAATTTTTTATCGTGCTTCTTAAAGATTAATAATTTAAAGCAAGTTGTAACTGTGCTAAGATTTAGTCTTATGTTTTCATCACTGCTTTATATTCTCATAAATATCCAACATTCCCAAGTACATAGGAATCTGAGATGGTATTCAAGAGAAAAAACTGCAACCAATATATCTTCCATTTATGGAATTGAATATAAGATCATATTCAAAGTGCTGCATTTAGTGACTGATTTTGAATACATAAAATATACAGCCATTGCAAATTCACCTTTCATTGCAAAGCTTTGTTCTTGTAGTGACATAACTTATAGCCAGATTAGAGCCCCAAGTACGGCTGGGTCGTTTTTTGTGTTCTCCATTCCCACGAACACGACTGGGAGAGACAGGTCATGCTCTCTATCAAAGTTGTGCTTACCACACAGCAATATTGCAACACGTCCCATTAGAGTTATGTCTGCTGAGACTGTGAGCACAGACTTGGCTGCAGGCACCTCCTAATGGAATTACATAATTGGAGGCATGTCATCTAAATCTGAACAAATTGGATTCCCTTGTCATGCACTATTGAATCAGAACAGGAAGAACACTCCATGCTGTTATCTATGGTAAACCAACGGCAGCAAATCAAGTGTCACTAATATTTTGATAATGTGATATTTATTAAAAATGGGGGAGGAAAAAAAAAAAAGATAAAAGTTTCATGTAAGGCATGCCAAAATCATGTTGCATGGAAAAATGAGCTCATCCGAGCTCGGTTTCAGGCTGGGATTACGTTAACGGTTTATGACGGCTGCGATGTTAAGAAGATGTAACTGCGGGACCACGCGAGGCTGGTTGCCTGTAGCAGCCAGGGAAGTGCAGACAAGGATTTGAGACAGGCCCCACCACCAGCTCTGCATCTGGCAGGAGTGACAGCCACTGAGGTGTTTGCTGTGCTGTACAGCCCCTCCCTGCCCGCTCTGTGGTGGATCACAGCATTGACATTCCCATCCTGCAACCGCATTCTCCGGCCCTTGCAATTCACAGGCATGCCCTGCTTTTAGTTTACAAGTATACCAACTTTAATTTGGAATTACTGGAGGAATCATAACGAGGGAGCAATAACTTTGAGCACACTGAACTGCGCATTCAGGGCAAATTTTCACCGAGCGCTCGGCTCGACCTCCAGCTCTGCACGTATGAAAGAACAGAGGCATTAATTACATTACCAGAATCACTAATCAGCTCATTGCATCTTTACATTTCATCAGCTAAATGCTGGTGCAAAATGAGAGGCTTTTTTCCTCCTGTAATTCAGCTCTTCAAGCCTCACCAGGATACTTCCACGAGCCCATGGAATGAATTCATTAACAAAAACACCGAGAAAAAAGAAACTAAGAAATTAATTGTGAAGCATTACAGAATTCGTGGTTCTCATAGTTAATTAACTGTGGGCCAGCTCGAGTTCCTGTGTCCACACCACACCAGTCAGGGCACCTCTCGGATGGAGCTGGCCCCCAACGCAGCAGTGAGTGACGAGCTGGGGGGGCAGAGCACCCACCCACCGTCTGGTCCAGGGCATGAAGGCGTCAGGTGATGGGCTGAGGGTCTGTGAGGACAAGAGGGGCTGTTTGCAGCACAATTCTCCTGGGGCTGGTGCACTGCAGGAATTCAGGTTTCAGCATGCCAGCAGCACGATGGCTGCACACTAACAGCACCCGCTCCCCTGCCTCTGCCCCAGCACCAGCAGCGCTGCAGCCCTGCAGGACTGTGTCACACGCTGATTTATATTCGGCGTGAGGGAGAAACGCTGTCAGATCACCAAATTACCTCAAGTTGTGAGAGCACACAGCAGGGGGAAAAGTGTTAACTACCTACTGAGCCTCTGCCTGTAGATCGAACGCTGAGAGGAGTCAGGTGAACATTTACTGTGAGCTCTGGGCTCTGAGCATGCCCCCAGTCACAGTAGAGGATCACACCACAGGCAGCCCCACACTGCAAATGCATGGTACCACCTCGGCAGCCCCTTGCAAAGAGAGCCCCAAAAAGCTGTACCCCTAAAATCTGCACAATTGCCTGGTCTAAAGGGCCATTAATCGATATGGACAAAAGAACTGCTTGAAGAACAACTGCTCCTTAGGGCTGCCCAGCACCATGTTTTCAGCCAAGTGGGTTTCTCCTGCCCGTGGGCTGGAACAATGGCACCTCACAGCCAACTCAGTTGCTGGGCGCCCCGGGGTAATTGTGCCACAGAAAGCAAAAAACCTGGTGATGGTGGGAATGGGGCAGCTCCCCATGGTAGGGAAAGAAGCAATGACAGGAGAGCCCATGCTCCAACTGTGACTGTCCCACCACTTCTTCAATGCCACCATGTGGTCCTGCCTTAGTGGCTTATCCAGCCCAAAATATTGCACTAATACTTAGTGACATTTCTAGATACAAAATGAGGGAGAGGGAAAAAGAAAATCAAAAGCCAGCTTGGGTATTTTGCAGGAGTTGGCAATACCTGGCACATCTTCAAACTAAAGACCCTAAATTCCACCGACAGTACCTGATCTCTAAGCATTGTTGGAATTAAATCCGAGCAGTTTCAGCATCTCTGACAGGAGGACTGGCTGATTGCTCACCCTGGCACTGCCCTGCAGGAGCACAGCAGGGACCTGTACCCAAACTCCCTGCTTCCATGGCTCTCTGTTCAGCTCAAATCCTGGAAGCTGTGTTAATTAAATTGCAAAGGTTGTTTACCTGCTCCTGTCAGGCTTGGAGTATCGTGGGGGAGTCGACTGACCACAGCACAAACAAAACTGAAGGGAGTAACTGACTGCAGCACCCCAGTTCTCTTACCAAACCATATTTTTGTTAATCTGCAGCTTTGGCCTTTGTGACCTGTCTCCTCACATGCCCATCTCCACAGAACTCTCTTCCTTGATGGCAGTACCTTGCTCTCCTTGTCCAAAATGATCCTCTTAAGCAACTGTGGCATATTCAAAAGACCTGAAAGCCTAAATTACATGATACACCCTTACATCTTCACGGCAAGCGCCAGCCTGTCTTAAAGCCTCAACACATCTGGTTACATAAATGACCTCAACCATGTTGCTAAGGCTGAGTCGTTGCAGGGCTCGATGACACTGTGCTATATCCTCGAGTGACACCACTGACGCCACCAGACTACAAGGACTTGACACAGCCGTGTTGCAGAGAGGCTGCTCTTCTGGCAACAAACCTGGAACTGAACCGTGGACCTTCAGGACGGGCAACAAGAGATCTGTTCTTGGCACTAGGGCACGGAACTGGGGCTGAGGCAGGCTTGCAATCGGATATGGCTTAGGAGGAGCCATGACAAACATCCCCCGGGGCAGTGATGAGGAGTCAGGAGGACTCACTACCTTCTGCAACACCAGTTGCAGGGCTGAGCCAGCAGAGCCCTCAAGCCATCTGGGCTCACCACAGCGTGACAAAACCCCCAGAGCACCGCAGCCAGAGAGGAGAGGTGCTGGAGACTGAAATATTAGAGTTCAGGACTTAAACATTTTTATGAAGGAACTTTGCCTACTATAGCAAAACTGTATTACAAAAGCTGCAGAGAAGACCACCACACTCTGAATAAGCTTTCTGACCGAGGCCCTGGATCACTGGATGCTGAAGATAAGACAAAGTAACAACTTAGGGCTGGGGGAAAAGGATGCATTCACAGAGCACACGGCTTCGGAGTGGAAACCACAGCCCCAGGGCTATCAGCTGCCAGCCCCTCACACCAAAGGGTGGGGGGAAGAGAGGCTTTGGCTGTGTGTGGGAAAAGCCTCTGGTCAGAGGTGCAGTTAACACCCACCCTCTGCTGTGCAGAGGAGCCCAAGCTGCAGGGGCCCTTCACCCGGAGAAAAGCTTATCCACAGCAGAGGGGTGTCATGGCCCATCAAAGGCCCCCCCAAGGGGTCCCCAGCCCCTGCACCAGAGCACTGCAGCATGATGCAACAGA
>VZTA01013688.1:42876-147794 GCA_013398855.1 Mohoua ochrocephala | reverse complement strand
CTTCCTTCCTTCCTTCCTTCCTTCCTTCCTTCCTTCCTTCCTTCCTTCCTTCCTTCCTTCCTTCCTCTTTGCCTCTTTTACTATTAAATAAAACATGTCAATTTTTGGGTGCCAACATCTAACCTCCTTTGGTTTTAATCAATTTTTTGGGTATATTTTGAACCTTCAAAATTCTTTCCGTTTTATACACAGAGACTTGGTTTTCTTTGCTCCTCTGGGTTTAAACTGGATCGTAGCAGGTGGGAAGGGCACACCAGGATGCTGAGCAACAGAAATGTCCTCAACACATAGGCAAGAACAACATCCACTGGGCTGGGAGACACCAGCACAGCAGCTGTGATCTTGTACACACAAACAACATCATTAAAATCAGTATTTTAACTCACAAATTGTAGGATGCTCCTGCTAGCAGTAATGGACATAGCCACCTTTGCTACCTGGCAGCCATTTCCACAACTCTCCAGGGCACCTCCAATATTTAGAAACCTTTACTCATCCACAGAGAGGTCATGAACCACATTCTTGCATTCAGCCTCCTTTGCTTTAGACGTATCAGCTTGCAATTAATGCAACTAATTAATATCACTAATTAAAGCATTGAAGCAAGGGCAGGGAGCTAGGAGAGCATTGTTTTTGATAGCTATGAAACGCACTAACAAGAGCCAGCTGGATAATTACTCCTGTCTTCAGGAGTTTTTACGAGTTTGATTTTCCATCAAAAAAAGCTCTTGTGAATATTTAAAGAAAAAACTGTAAGAATAGAGTGAGAAAACTGCTGTCCGGTCTTGCCAGGGTGACTCATCCTTCCCCCACAGAGATGCTGTCGGGTTTTAATGGACAGGAGGGAGTCCAGATGGGAGAGGGATGGCATGTGCTCCAATTAGCAATCACACCTCTTTAAAATCAACTGACCATGAGACATAAACCCCCCGAGGAGAAGATCCTGCCAGTGCTCATGGGGATGGTTTGCCTGGAAAGGACCACGCTGGAGTAGGGGTTCATGCACAAGGCATGATGCTGAGCTGGGGAAGGAAACACTGGGAAACATCCCCAGAGTGTCCACGGGCCCAGGGGGGACCTCATTCTCCCCCTTCATGGCCAGGGCAGCCTCAGTGTCTCCCTTGGATGCTAATTTGGGGCTGCTGGTCACCCAGCCTTATAGTGATGCCATGGCTGGAAGAACAAGAAAACCCCAGACCTGAGACAGCCTGGGGCTGGGGTGTGTCCTGTGTGTGGGGGGGGGTGGGTTACACAGTCATAACAGCTGGCTGGAATAATAAATTAGCACCTAATTAACAGGAGTGTTGGCTGCAAAACATTGAGTTAATGGAATAGAAAAAAAAAAGAAGGCAAAGAGCTGGTGCTGTGAAATAGGGAGATTGCTTTAGAAGCTGCTTTGTCAAGGACGTCTTCGAAGTCGAAGGTTTAAAAGCTGAAGGAAGAAAAGGGGAGAAAACTTGCCCAGCCCTTACCCAAGGGCAGGATTTGTTTCCCCAGCAGGCATTAGCGGCCAGCACTCGCCAGACTCCCCCTGTCAGGTGGAAAAAGGGGCTGTAATGTCTTTAAGTCGCATGCCAGAGGACGAGGTACGCATTTGGGATGCGGATAATACAGTCAGGACAAATATTTACTGGGTCAGTAGTCGCTGGTGAGAAAGAGGAGCTATAAAGTGGAGATAACAAGGAATAATGCTGCCACAATGGGAAACTGCACTAATGACTTAACAGCTCTTTGCACCTCTCCATAAAAACCTCCTAAGGGAAAACTCCTATTCAGTGCAGAGGAAACAATGGTATAAATCTGCTTCCTACTGTAGCTGACCCCCCTTGCTCTCGCAGCTGCTGTCAGACCAGCTTCGCCTTACCTTACCGTGCTTCTACCCCGTTTTTGCTTGCTTTCTCCACACAAACCAGCATAAATCCTCTCCCCAGCTTCACGGCAGGTCACAGCAGCCCTGGTGGAGCAGAGCGGGAGGAGAGACCCCTCCCACTATTCTCTTCTGAGCTCGGGGACGGTCCCAGAGGGGACATCAGGGCTGGCACAGGCAGCAAGGCTGACCCGCACCCTCCCACACCAGCAACGCTCCCCAAGCCCCAGCCAGCACTTCAGGGCACTGTGCATGCAAGGCAAATGCAGAACAAGCATCTCTTCTAGGTAGAAGACACTAAGGACACAGTTTAAAAAAAATGCCATTTAACTGTCTTTAATTAGTATTCCAAACTACACGAAAGCCTTTAACACACAGCATGATCACGGTGAAAGATTTATGAGATTGGTTCATCTTTCGCAAAGTGCTGCCTTGGGTCATCAGCACAAACTTCTCGTCAGCCCATACACCAGTGGGGAGCTGGAGCGAGAGGGGAAGGGGAACATCTGCACGAATATTGTGTGACCTACTTTTACAGTAATTTGAATGCATAGCTTGGAAAAAAACCCACCCTCTAAAATTTTAAGGGAAAATTATAAATCAAAGCACGACAGTAAACAAGTCATTTGTGAAGTCGTACTGTCTACGCAGTACAAACAAGAGATTCATCAAATAATAAAATACTACTTTAGAAGAAAACAAGCACAATTATTTTATAATTATGGCTGCTCTAGTCTTCTGAGGGCAGGAAACCTTCCTACCTCCATAGAATCATAATCAAGACTCATCAAAGTCCTGTAAAACCAAATCAATACCTGCTCTTGGCAGGGATGAGTTAATTAATACCGGAGTGCTCTCCTGCCTGGCTGTCAGGCTGATGGTGCTCAGCACAGCTCCACTGAGATGCTCTATGAAAAACGCTCCAGCACCACTGTGGCTACTGGTGAGAAAGGATGTGAGAAAGGATGCCATGTCCCTGAGGGTCTGGATGCAGGGGCACTGTGGGCTGTGCTCCGCTTTGTAAAGGACACAGACATCCAGGCGGTTCAAATCTGTAAAACGCAATAGACTCCTCACTTCTCTGGGTCCTTATCTCCATCAAGCAGGAGACTCAGGCAGCACCAAATGGCTAATTTTAAAAAGGGAAATCAAAGCCACGTCCTCACCACTACTGCACTCGCGGAGTTGGTCCCTGGCTCTGTGTGGTTATCGGAGGTGCTGTGGCACCCCCACATCACACACAGCGTGGGGGAGCTGGTTGTTATCAGGTAACTGGCTCGTGCCAGCAGCAGCGGTGGCTTAACGCTCTGCCAGAGACTTTGGAGGTGCCACTTCAAATACTGCCTACCAGGGTGCAAGCTTTCATCTTTCCATGGCAGGTTCACTGGAGCTCTGTGCCATATACTCCCTGACTTCCTTCTCTTTTTTGCTTATTATGGGACCTTTAAAATGGAAGGTTTGTCTGCCCTCTGTGATTAGCAAAGATCTCACAGCCTCCCTAAAAGTGCAGAGAAAATTATAGCCAAGAACATGATAGCAGTTAGACGCCCAGAGCAGGAAGGAGTGAGACACACTCAGCAGATTGCTTTGAAGCAAAAGCTCAGTAAAACATTATTAAACTTCTTTTTAGCCTCATTTTCTAAAGAAATTAGCCTCTTACGAACACACAGTCCACCTCCCTCCTCTCTCACCACACTCCCCATAATTTTTTAATTGGTTCCTTTATCTGGAGACTCCTCTGTCGAATTGGGGTGGAAGATAAATAAACATTGAAAAGAGATACAGGGGAAAACACCCAGCTGGCTATGGAGAGCAGGAATTGCTGGGAGCTGTGGTCAGCCCGATGGCACAAGTGCCTCCTGTCACCTGTGCCTGAGATGGCATGGAGATGCACGGTGATATTTAGCAGGGAAGGCTGGCAGATGCAGCAGGGGCAGAATGCAGAGGTACCGCTCGATGGCTCTGCTGAAGAGCAGCATTCGCCGTGTCCCAAGAGTGCCAGTGACGTTTTACAGACCTCCTGCCAAGAGCAGCTGATATGTCATCTCAAATCAGGCATAAAAATAGGACAAAGATGCAAAATGTCAGAAGAGTAGGAAAAGCCGGTTCTGCTGAGTGCCACTGCCGATGTACTTTTATCGTTGTTTAATGGTTTTCTTGGATCAAACAAGGGAGAAGATCCAAGTGTGCAGAGAGAACTGGCCATTCCTTGTCAGCAAGAAAAGGCATCAAACACAGAGAAGGGCCCAGCAACAAAAATACATGGGTCAGAAGAGTACACACACCGGAGAAATGGGTGAGCAAACAGGCTGCAAGGTAACAGGAGTGCAGGAGCACAGCTGCCAGTCAGCAGAGTGCCCGCTGGAGCCAGGACCAGACCGTAGCTGCCAGCATTTGGCTGGGATAAACAGTTTTTCTCTGCCCAGTTAGCACAGACTTCACCTGGGTCAGTGTTTTACTAAGAGGATGAGGAGAGATTGCAGGCTATTAACTCGCCAGAGGGCTAAGTGGTGTTGAAATCCATTGCTGGAGCTCACGTAAATGGCTGGGTAAATACATCCCCCTGCCCAGCACCGCCTGGTCCATTAGCCAGTGCTGCCATCATCGGAGAGCAGAAGGGACAGCGATCCACACGGATGCTGTTGTTTATAACCCAGCTCTCCTTTCAGTGCAGACTGAAAGTGCCAGAAAGGGGATGGTCAGGGAAAGGCTTCACCACCTACACCCCACCACCCCTTTCTTTCCATGCACCCATTCCTTTAAGGAGCAGACAAGGACAGGCACACTGCACACTCACACTGGTTTCAGCTCATTTTATCCCCTTCCCTCCCAGTCCTTAGGTTTTGTTCTGCTCTGGGATTTAAGTAAAAAATAAGTACAACCTCTCCAAACCTTTTGGGACCAATGAGGGCAGCCAGTCCCCAAGAACACCCAGCACACTCAGACACATCCACAGCCGTTCTGTTCTTCAGAGCAGGTTCACAGCACAGCCAGCCTTTGGCTGCTCCCTGCTGCCTTTGGCTGAGGAAGGAATGCAGTGGACATCACTGCACCATTCAGCATCTGCTAGGGACTTTGCTTCAAAGACTCCTCTGGCAGATGTGGCCAAGAGGCTCACATTATCCCCTAGAGAGAGACCAAAAGAGTGTGGCAAAGAGCCTGGGTGCAATTTGTCTGCAAACAGCCGAGAATCCCAGTGCAGAGCTGGCTGACCCAAGACAGCTTGCTATTTCTGTGTGCTGTTTTCTGTTCCAAATGAACCTCTCCATGCACTCCTGCACCCAGACAGGGAGTCTGGATACACACCCCACTTCCCTGTGGTGAGCAGAGGGGGCCTCCCCACAGGTACCTGCACCAGGCAGCTTGTGAGGGATAAACCACTCTGCATATTCAGGGTTTATTTTAGAAGATGCTCTGTGCATTCACGGCTCTGCAGTACCCCAGGAGCCAAAGGCAGCAGGAAAGCTGCCCCTGCACAGCTCCAGCCTGGTAAACAGAAATCTCCAGCCTCTTCCAGGTCAGTGCATACAGAGATGCCCATTTGCTTTCAAAACCAAATTTTGCATGGATCTATAGAGCAAAGGCAGCATTTTTTGCTATCCGGGCATCTTCCTTTTCTCTGCTTTAGAGAGACAACAGCTAGAGCAAGCTGAAGAAATAGAAAGGCACAGGGCAAGTACACTTCCAGTGAAGTTACCAGAGCAGTGGGGCAGCCCCAGGGTGGGACGAGCCCTCAGGAGGAGCAGGGGAAGGACCACTGCTCCCCCCAGTACCAGTGCAAGCTCCTCGCAAGCTTGCCAGTCAAGCCCTTCCAACTAGACCATCGCATCTCAGGTACAAGCTTGGTGTCCCATGCCGAGACCCCTCAACAGACCAGTGCCCCACAAAACTGCACTCACACTAGAGGAAAGATCTGATTTTTTTAAGATGCAAGTTCTTGGACTTGGCAAGCCGAGCTGCCTTGATGTACACAAAGACCAGACTTTGTATTCTTGCTATTTCAGGCGAAAATACTTCTCAACAGTTTAAACATCTCTCCAAGCATGTTACCTTCCCTTGCATCCAGTGCGCCTATCACTCTGCTGAAGGAGGTTGTGAGAATGGGAAATGCCACAGACATTCCTTTTTTGCAAGTCTCGTCTTTCCTGTGGATTTGGCAATTATTGCAAACAACATAGGATGAGTTCAATAGTAGGTGAGTGAGAAATTGGATCTGACAGCCCTAACTGAGCCTGAAGTCCCATTTACTGAAAATGATCTGGCATAATTAAAAATTCACAACTGGAGACCAGTTGTGAACGCTATACATTATGGGTTCTCCGAATTACTCTGGGAAACATATGCTCTCCAGGCTTCGGTCTTGCAGCCAAAACAGCTCGAGCCACATTGATGGATTCATTTGAGAGGAACAGCTCTGGATTTCAAGGAGGGAGGGATGGCAAGAGGGTGGCTGTGCCGAGCTCCCACCGAGCACAGGTTTACAAATATTCCTTCTGCTTCTAAGATTTCTTCTGCTGCAGTATGTTGCCATCCTCACACCATGGGGATATGCTCTTCACTACCATTTTGAGGCAGTAACAGGACAGCTCCTGCTTTTCTATTCTATTTCAAGCTTCTTGTGTTGTCTCAGTATAAAGCAAAGGGACAAACTTTCCTGCGAGCACTAGCAGGAGCAGCTCTGCAAGCTCAAGGGCTCTTGAGCTCAGCCCTGCGCCTGCTGCTGACACGCAACATCCTCGGTGCCCCAGCACAGACCCACGTGCAATTTTCCAATTGCTTTCTCCTTATTAACGTAATTGGGATTTAATTCCAGCACATCATTTGCAAGCCTCACTTAGCCTGAGACAACTTAGGGGAATGCGACTGAAAACATCTTAATTTCTGCTTTTAACAAACCACCAAGATATGGCCAATAAACAGAGTATTTGAACAAACACAGGACAGCCTTCGCTAGGGCAGGGTGTGGCACCTGGGACATGAATCCAGTTGCAGTATGCTAGGGAAATAAAAGCCTCCATAAACAAAGCACGTTCTGTTCTGCACACAAGCATAGCAGTCACAGCCAAAGAACAGGCTTTAGATCATTTATAACAAGATATAACTTTATAAGTGTTTTTAGGAACAGCTCTCAACCGGGAGATTTAACTGAGCTCAACACTGAAGGTACTAATCAAATGCTCTAGTGCTGGATCTCACTTGATAGGCAGGATACATGCACAAAAAAAGGAATAATTACCTAACATTAGCATTTTTGAGAGCAAACATCTCCACAGTTGTAACTGCGTTATATTTTTATCTGGACTAGTGTAACAATCACCCCATCCTATACCAAAGGCTGCAATGGATAGAGCATGCCATTCTCTTTTCTAGCAGGGTTTTGTTTTGGGGTGGGCTTTTTTCTCCTTCTCTGTGTCAGCTGCTGAGAACCAGCACGACAACCAAAACTTTCCAATAAATCACAAGGCAGTGACTCATTTAAACCCTTCACTTCAGAGGAACAGCACGGTGTCATCCTCCCAGCAGCGCCGCAGCCATTGTTAGCAACCGCCGCTTTTCCCAGGCACGTCACCTGTGCTGCAATCCAAAAATAGGCCATCCCAAAATAGGCCGAAGAGGCAGGAGAGGGATCTGAGTGGCACACGCAGGCTTTTCCAACAGGTAATGCAAAGCCTACTGCATGCCTAGGATGGAGAAAAAAAACCCAAACATGCTTAAATCTTGGTTAATCCTGCAGGGCATCTGGACCTCTCCGGGCTCTGCTGTGCTGCTGATTTGAGCACCGAGGTGTGAGACGAGCGTTTATGCACCAACGTGCTCATCTGCTGCCAGAGGAGAGCTCGCAGCACTCACACCTTGTCACCTTCCCGTGCTGGAAGGTGGGATGATGCAGGAGCTGGAGCTGGGCACCTCTCCACACGCTGCTGCAGCAGGTATGGGGCCACTGAAGAGAATTCCACTGTGGTGGGGGACAGCAGAGCGTCGCCAGGGTCCAACACTCTACTTGGGGCTGTGAAACACCAGGATTCAGCTTTATCCCTCATTTAACCGGGGACAACTGCAAGTGGGTTCTGCTTCCCTGACAGCACCGTGGGATCGAATGTGTTTTAGTGAGGGAACCTCAAACTCCCCAAAGCTCTGTTCCCTGTGCAGCAGATCACAAGGGGTAAAAGCAGGTGTGAGCCCTCCTGTCAAACTAACGCCCTTTTATATTTCTTTTGTGGCTTTTTGTCACCACCATCTAAGGGCTCCCCAAGACAAACTGCGGACAGGCAAATTGAAGAGAAAGGAACAAGGCTCAGATCGGATACTCCAAGGGCTTGTGAACGGATGTAGGAAGAGGCAGCAATCTGAACACTGAATTTTCATGAATTTCGCCCATTTCCCGGGCTATCTACACGCTCTGCAACAACAGATGAACCAAAAGCACCTCTGCCCGCCAAGTTTGCAAAAGCCTGACTTAGCCCATGCTCAAACTGCCTAGGTCCACCAAAGCACAATAAAGTCCAGAAGACTCAGAAAATAGTAATCTGGAAGAAAAAATGACATCCAGCACAAACTACTCTCCCTCTGCTGCTTTCAACCACAGAATTACTTTTGCTGCTGTCTTGCTGATTTTCTGGCACAACATTCCGAACACTGGAACAGACTATTTTGCACAGCATCTGCCATCATGGAGGGACTCTGCAGCCTGCGAACTTGCAGGCAGTTTATTGCCCATATTCCTCCCCTGGACAGCCCCTCCTTAAGCTTTATACAGAAAGCATTTGCAGCAAGCCTGCTTTGATCCTGTCTGTACAAACTGTGACCTCTAACCCTGTCCCCAAACAGTGATACTTTGGATGCTCTTATTTTTGTACCAATTTGGTTAAAAAAAGAGGTATCCCAAGCAAAACAACAACAATAACAAAATCTCCCCCTGCCTGGGTTGCTGCTGCCCTTAGCCAAGACTTCCTTCTGTCCTTTAAAGTGTCATCTGATGTTGATGGCAAAATATTCTCCTGGGATCACATACAGTCTATCCTCATAAATTGATGGCAAGGATTTTTCTAAGTTTGCCTGAGAAGCATCTTGCCTCAAACAAATCCATATTTATACTCTCCAGATGTATTTTTCAGCTCGGGTTTATTTATTACAAACAAGGCCAATAAAACAAGAAAATTTAGTTCTATGGGCATGCTGGATTCAATGAAGAGAGCAAAATTTCCATAACTTTGAAGCATAATCTTCCAAAGCAACAGCTAATCTGCCAGTGATTATCCTTATATTTGCTTATCACTGTCTGTATTGATGGGGAGATGAAACACGACAGCGCTGCGTCAATAGAGGGGCAGCCACGACGGACTTCAAATAATATGAAGCTCAGGCAGGTATCCACGTGCTTTTTTTAATTTAGGCTAAAAGTTATTCTATCTCACAAATACCTGGCCTTTCCCAAACTGCTGGATCCCAGAGTGTTTTACAGCCTCGGGAGAGTCGCCAGGGTGTGGGTTCAGCTGCCAAGTGATCAACTTTCTATCTATTAAACATCTGAAACGAGCTCAAATCTGGCGAGCTGCCACTACACAAGCCCACAGAATAACAAGCTCATTTTAAGTCCTTTTAGCATGGATTAATTGGTGCACAGAGCCAGCAGTGTGAAGAGGGCAAAAAAACAACTGCCCAGCTCCCCCTCAGAAAAGGCAGAAGGCTCATCAAATTTCATTTGCTCTGGATACCGGGTGAGTAAAGACTTCCGTGCTACACGAGCAGGCACAAGCTGTCACCGAACCTGGCCTCAGCTGTGCAGCACCCTGGCTGTCTGCTGCTATTTTAGCATTTCCTGCCATTCCAGTGGTTGTTTGGGAAAGGACATAAATTAAAAAAGCATCTGGAAACACCGCAGTTATCATCACGGTAATTAAATGAAGGGAAAGCAGCCCAAAGTGCATCCGTGAAGAAAGGAAACCGGAAACACAAAGTTCTGTTAAGTTCTGGCTAAGCTCTCTGGCTCTGTGTTCTCCAACTCCCTCGCACGTTCAAAAAGAGCATTAATAGTGTCTTAACATACTGCAGGAGCACAGGAAAGAGGTCTGTTTACGTAAGGTTAGGGTGCTGTCACTAAGAATTTTTAAAAGATATTTCTGTGGGGCTCTGGCTGTCATTAATCTGTTAAGAATATCCCTGGTGCCAAGTCAAACACAGGAATTAGCAGGTTTTCTGCAAATCACCGTATCTACCTCCTTCAGCCCACGTCCTCCAAGATGCACTCGTTGTCTTTCAGCCTGGGTTTTGGCCACGTGAGTAGCTCAGCTCAGGAGACTGCATCTGTTCTGCCAGGCAGATCTGCACTGCACAACCCTGGGCAGAGGGTTGGGTCACACTTTTTGGGTGCTCAAAAGCCCCCGGTGTGTTACTACGACCAGTGTACGATGTGTGTGATCCCAGGAAGCATCAGAGAGGAGAAAGAACTGTGACAAGAAACAGGAGGAACATTCTGACATCCCAAGATGCATTTTTCCTGACAGTTCACTGGGCAAAGGACAGCCAAAGGATTGTGTTGTCTAATGAATCAATAATTTTTGGAGAGAATTTCATTAGCTCTGACACCTCTTCCCGATACAGGGGTAACTGGAAGTCATTCAAGTCATTGGACCCCGTGATAGTATCTGCATACTGATGGAGTGCTAATTGTATTTGGGACATCAAAAGGTCATAAATCAAACTGGCTTCTCCCTGGGAATAAAGTAACTCAATTCATACACAAAGGATTTTAAAATTTAAACTCATGATCAAATGGGGAACTACACTTATTAACATTTCTTCCACTGTGTTCCAACCCCTCAGTCAAGTGGCTGAATTGTCCAAACGGGCTTAAAACTACAGTTAATCAATATTGAATGTGTTATTAAGCAGCATACGGCCAGAAAACTGCCTGCTGGTTTGTGTCAGCCCATTCTTCTTCCAAAGACCAAATGACAGAAGCAGTCCCTTTATTCTCACTAGATGCCTGCAAAAACTCAGGACCGAACCTCAGCTGATTTTACACCTCTGCCTGCCTCAACATTTCTCTTCTGGCCACAACTCAAAGCCTGGCTACACCTCATGGGGCTGAAAGAGCGTGTGATGCTGGCAGGAGGGAGGTGCTGGTGGTGGGAGTTGGTTGGTGGGAGTTGCTGGTGGGAGTTGGACCTTCCCATCCAGAAGACATCACAGGTACTGTAAGCATTGCTCCAGAACCAGTGCACCAGCAATTATTAACGCAATATAAAACTTTTACTTTGTCCAGATGACAATTAAAAGTAGTAGATGCAAAGGCAAACAAATGGGGAACACTCGAGTGCTAAACAGATCACAACATGCAGATTTGTGTACTGCTCTACTGCAGTACGAAATCATGGGACAAATTAGCTACATCGTAAAAGATTTGGGCAAGTTAGTGTCAAAGAACATGAATCTGGCAGGAATATATATCCACAGTGGAGCCAACCTTAGCTATAAATGTAAAAACTGTACTGACACTTCCGAGGGCTCCAGCGAGCAGTGGGGGGATAATGCCATGCCCTTATCATTTTGCAGTCAGATTTTGACTTGGTTCTCTGCTCACTGATCAGGCCACTAAGAGGAGTGAGGTTCAAGCAAAGCCAGCTCCTCACAGCTGCCACGATGCTCAGGGGTGGAGCACCACCTCTCCATGCAGGGTGCTCGCATGCCTCGCTCACACAGCACCAAATATGCTTCTGGGCAGGCGTACCACTGACCAGGACACCGACAGATTGCCCAGGGAAGAGGAGGAACTTCTGCTCTTTGCAGTTTTTAAGCCACCTCTTGCACATCGAGGATGGCAAAGGCACAGGAGAGCCTGCCTTGGGCAGGAGGAGCACACAGGAGGAAACTTGGATCTCTAGTGAGGCAGATGCAGCTTTAAAATAAAGCAAAACCTAGGAATGAGGCAGCTTTTGGAGTTTGCAAATTTCCTCGTTCCTGTGCTTTGGGAAGTCCCTCCTGCTGAAAAACACGTCCGGATAATTGGCTTTCGCACAGCACCGGCTCTGCAGCTGCCTCCCTCCCTTCCCCCAGGGGTGTTTGCACCGTCAGCAAGTGGCTCTTGCCCAGGACTATTCGTAGCAGGGATCAGAGCAGGATATACAAACCCACTGCGCGCTGCACGCTCGGCTGCCCGATCCGGGCTGAATCAGCTGTCACACACTGTCTGGATCACAGATGAGCGCCTTCCCTTGTCTCTCACAGCAATCTCTTCTTCACTGTGCTGAGCAGCAAATACGGTCCTAAATACAGCCCCATGAAGGTCCCCGGATCCTCGTTTCGGCTCACAAATCCAAAGGAAAATTCCCACACTCTAACGACAGCTCGTGCAATCCACCCTCCTGCAGGTGGCTAAGGGGGAGTGAATTAACTCTCTTGGAGTCACACAGAGCAGGGCTTTGCAAGCACATCATGTCACAGCCAGCCTGACCAAGAGCAGAGCACCAAGTAGGGCAGGAGCTTTCAGAAGCTTCTGCCTTGGACCAGAGTGTGGGATGCTCCTCTCCTTCCCTAGCAGATCCCTACTCAGCAGTGCAGTCTCCCAGGCTTATTGCTGGAAGACAAGGGGGAAGGAGGAAGGAATTAGCCTTTAGACAACCCCATTCCTTCCCTTTTCTGCAATGGTAGCCTCACTCCCAGAGGCTTTACATTCCACGTAATTTTCAGACATCTTAAAGATGGAGGAGATGAACTCCCTCCTGTTGACCCGAGACAAGGGCCATTACTTTCAATGTGGGCACTCTGATGCTGAGTCTTCCATTTACTACCTGAAACGCTGCCTACTTTTATTCCACTGCCTTATTCCTCCTGTCAGCCCCCAAGTCCCTTAAGATCAAAGCATCATCCAGCATCGATGAGCTACAAGGCTCAGGCTCACACGATGCCTTCGGCATCTGTAGACTGATAAGGTTAAAGAACAAATGGTTGGGTTTCTTTTCGGGCAATCCACAGAGAGCTCTGCTGAGATGAGACACTGGCTTATGAGGCTCATTACGATCATACTGCAGCAGTGACCTTCAGCACGCAGCAAAGGAAAGCAGGATTTAGTGTTCATGTCAACAGCATAATGAAACAACTCAGGGGAAGGCCAGCCTCAGCCACAACTTTTATCCCGTTAAAGAACTTGCAAATCCGCAGCAGCGAGAGGGAGTTTGCAGACAAAAATAAAAGGAAAGCCTTCAGCCCTTTCATCCCAGCTTCCGTGTTACAGAAGAAGTCATAAATAAGGCAACAAAACATTTTGCTGGATAAAAAACCATTAGAGAAAGCAATTCTCGGCCTTTCATCTGGAGCTTTCCCGGCAGCGGCCATTTGGATGAGATCAGCTCTCCAGGGATGGGTGGTTCATGCCGGTCGGGTGCATCAGAAACCCGGCCCTGGCCAGGCCCTGCAGCACAACACACTGAGGTGAGGTGCTTACACAGGGCTGGCGTCATAGAACCAGCAAAGAGGAGGAGTCCATCAACATCGCCAGCTCCCAGAAAAGCCCTTCACCCCCTGGTTTCCTTTAGAGGTGGACTGAGCTACAGTACCCTCTGCAACTTCTCACCGTATCCTGAAAGCAATGTGATCAAACTGTTGCACTCAGTTGAAGGCAGCAAGACTTCCTTCAGCAACATTAAAAGAGCCTGCATCCAGCACTGTGAGCCATGCAAACACATCTAAAAATGCAGTGGGCCTTTTAGTTCCCTGTCACTAAACCAAACACACCCACAATCCCTGGGAACACTCCGACAGGCCAACCGCAACCACGGATGAGGGACAGACCACAGTTTCAAATGTATTCCAAATCTTAGCAGCTCTCTGCTCCTGAGCCCTGATGACTTTTCATCCCTGTGTGACAAAACAAAAGGTATTGGAGAGTCCTTTGCAGCCCTCCCACGCCACATGTGTGCAGCTGGTTCTGCTGTCGTGGCTGAAGTGTCAGATGATAATTTATTTTCCATATGATTTAGCCAGCTTGCAATTATAGATTTGATTGACTTACTGGAAATCCCAGAAGACCACCTGCCTCAGAAGGAGAGTCACCCCTTAGACTTCAAATTAGTAGCCAAATTAATCAATCCTTACATAGTGACTTCACTAATTTGATGAATTACCATCAACACTGCATTGTTGATTTACCCTGGATTTGATACTTACTTGATAAGCTGATTGCTTTGTTGCTATTTTAACACTGTTGACAGCAGTGGGGGGACAAGTCTTTCCCAGAAGTGTGTTAAAGCACTTTGCCAAGACAGTGGTGCACATCTGTATTGATAAACTGCGCATGACCCGAGAAGTGGGGACTTGGGCTCACCTCTCCTTATGCCCACTGCCCCCGCCTTGGGGTACACCTTCTGTGTTCTGCAGCCCTTGAGCAGACCAGGACCTGAGTTTTGGGTGATGGGAATGATCACCCTTCACCCTTCACCTCCCCCAGCCATCAGGTCTGCTGGATGGGGCAGGATCAGGACAGCCCAGGAACCATCTGCTGAGGAAGGAGGGTATTTTCTCCAGTCGCTTCCTCAAGCAGGTCTGCCAATGCCCAGACCGTTCAGGGTTGAGCAGCAGAACAAGAAGAGACAGAAGATGACAGATTTTGGTCTTCTGTCAGTTTATGAATGAAAATAAGGTGCAAAATTTGTACGATCATGTATAAAGGATGGGATGACCAGCTACGACCAGGTTTGAGTGTAACTGTGAGCAATACTTCCTTTCCCACTCAAAGCTGAATGCAAGAAAAGAATGTTTCAAGAAATGTATTAGTTTTCCTATATATCCTCTACTTTTAAGTTACTTTAGTCAATTAACACCAAATTCTAAGAAGTGGCTTTCTGGAATGCTCCTTTCAACCCAAGGCAAGTGGTGAATCAAAAATCAAACCCAGCAATTAGCTGCAAAGGTAAGACAAGGGGACCTGGGTTGGCAAGAGGCACCAAACAATCAGACCAAACCTCCCTTCGGGGACACAACCAGCACACATGAACGGAACAAGAAAATGAAACATCGATTATTTAAACCTGAGGTGCTGCTTGGCAATGCAAATCACAATTACAATCAGGAATTTAACAACCACTTTCAATTGAAGACCAGTGCATTGGGATGGATGATTAATGCTTGTTTACTTGTGGGGTGGCTGTACTGGGGGTAATCAAGCTGCAGCCCCTTCCTTTTGCTGCAGCTCCGTCTGTTGGGGGAGCAGGAGGACCTGTAACACATCAAGGTCAAGTCCCTGTGCCAGGTTCAGCATCGGGAAGGATCTTTAAACATCTGCCAAAGCAGCAGCAGCAAAGCTGGAACAGAACAATGACCCAAGCAATGCTTTTCAATTATAGAGATGATGCAGTCCAAATCTTAAGTAGGTTTAAACACTTGCCTTGGCTGTTTCTCCTTTTGCATAATGAGAATCTGCTACTGAAATAAAAAACAGTTTATTGCAAAAAACCACCCAGCAACCCAAAACTGCTGTGTTTGAGCAACTGGTGACTACTGTGCAGCCAACAGGCTTCCCAGAAGACAGAGAGATGTACAAAAAAGCAGCCTGAAAGGCAAATCATTATCATATCACCTGTGGTCCTTTATAACCGATTCCTAGAAAAGGACCCATAGGTCTTTTAACATGCTTATCTCTACATAAAAGTGGACTTAAAACCTACCAGCATCGTTTCATAAACCTGCAATGATGGTACGTTTGTGAGGATGCTCATGTGCTCGCAGGCTTGGATTTGCTGTTTCTGCCTGGTGAACTTTTCCGGGAAGAGAGAAAAAGCCATCCGTGCCAGGAGAGGCTTGGGAGAAACAGCTTCTAAAACTAGGAAAGCTGATGGACAGGCTCCAGTCTTTCTTTACATGAAAATTTTGTTGCATCTCCTATGTTCAAGATGCTCAACAAGCCTGAACCCTCAACTGGTTTGAGCTCAGGTCTCTGGGGCCTGGTGGTGCCCCAGGCTGGAAGGGATCACAGTGCATGATCCTGCAGCTCACCGTTAATTCTCACATCCACAGATTCACACAAGCATCATTCAGCTCCTTGCAAAGAAACCCTGGTTTGACTCCTCTGTCCTCAAGCACCACCAAACAGGTCCTCATCTTTGCAGAAGGCTCTAAGTGCTGCTGTAGCACACATGAAAAGCCAGTTAACGTTCCCTTTCAGTTTGATTAACATGCTTTAATGCAATCCAATTAACAAAGTATTATGGTTTCTAACATCACAGCTTTTATATCCTTTTCCAACCAGGAAAAATCTATGACATATGATACAGCCATTAGAAAGGAGCAGATAGCTCTCCCTCAAAAGGCTCCCTGTTGCCTGATCCAAAGCCAGATAGGGTCAGCAGGAAGACATTTGCTGACTCCAGCAGGTCACGATCAGGCACTAGAGAGTGAAATCTATAAATGTCCTTTCACTGGGGAAGTCACATTACTGAGGTCCATGAATTATATGGTGTAAAAAAAAATCCCAGCTAAGAGCTGCAGTATTTACAGCACTGTCTCAGCTATAAAAACCTTTCCTGGGAATCAGAGGTTGGACAGTGGAGACTGCAAAGGACTTTGTGAGAATTACGATCAGATGGATTAGCTAAGCACCATCAGGCCAAAACTCTACAGAAACACTAGACAAGGCGTATTTGAAAGCCAGCACAAAGTCTTTCCAGGATTAAGTCCTTCCACTGTTATTCCTTTCAAAATAAGTAAAAGCACGGTAAGATTAATTCCTTGTCAAGCCCATGAAGAACAGACTCCAGCACAGAAATAAACACAAATTGAATTTACTCCGGTGGCTTCAGATAGGTCACATCAAGCCAGAACTAATGCAGTATTGACCTGCTCTTACTCTAGGACTACATAACAAAGCAGCAAACAGCATTACAGGCGCTGCAAATTCATTTCCTTTAATAATGTCTGGGCAGCAGAGTTAGCCTGGGATACAGGCTGCATTCAATAGGCACCTCCAGCAGCAGGAAGAAGGATGAATATGAAAAATTGGACATTTAGGTGCCATCTGAGACAGAGAAGTGCCTGCACTGCTCACCGCAGCCCTGACCGCTGACTGGCCACGCTGTCAGTCTCACCAGTAACACCCCAAGGCCAAACTGGGCAGCCACAGCCCAAGGGGAAGGCAGCATCTGCAGACACTCAGTGTACATTTTGAAGCCACACAAAGCTGCCAAATTTTAAGTAGCACAGGCACCAAAAGAACCCCCCCATCCTGTGCAGAGCCAGGTTTTGCAGTGCTGTGCTAAAGACCTCTGCTGTGCATTTCCTGCAGATGCTGCTGGGATTTCATCCATCTCTGAAGCCCCCAGTGGAAATCAGCTGCAGTCACAACAGCTGTGCTGGGAACCCCTCCTCTCTTAGGCCCCAGGAAGATTGGGGGGTTCAGGTCTGATGTTTTATTTACTGATTTTCATGCAAGGCAAGGAACATGAAGACAAAGAACCATAAGAAAAAAGCATTAAGCAGTATCAAGTTGGTGCCTTAAGGAAGTTTTGAACAATCTCCCTGCCCTCGTACTGGATGACATTACACAGATCACAAAAAAAATATCTCAGAATAAAATATTTATCATATTCTCCAGTAAAGCAGGCATTCAGCTTTTAACAGAAATGCCATACAAACTTCAGATGGAGCTCAGTGGACACACACCTCCTCTGCCCTTCCATCAAACCAGGGCATTGGCCTCTCCTCTCTGCAATCAAACTATTATCAGCCACATAACAGAATGGAAACCAGTGTGAAAAGCACAGTGCACCAACAAACACAGCTACACAAGATCCAGAACGTGCCTGCGTCATCGTGTACTTCAGACCGATACTTACAAATTAATTTCTGCCAGCTATAATTCCATCAAACAGTCCCTGAGACTTTGGGTCACTCCTACTCATTAATGAAATCTTGGGAAGCATCAAAGAGTTGCTCCCAAAACTTATTCACAACCACGGTTGCTTTCAATGGGAGTTGCACGATACATCAAAGGGCAAAATAAATCACATCTGCTTGTGCAAATAAAGGGGAAGTAAGACCAAGGCTGCGTGTTCCTAAGAAGTTTCCATCAGAATGCTTTTGAAGGAAAACTGGGCTGTTGACAAAACTATTTATCGCGAAGTGTTTCTTTTCCTCAGGGAGCTTCCACAGATCAGAAAGGTAAACATTTGAGACAAAACAATCAGAAAACTTTCAGCTACAAAGAGAAGCTGTGCTGCCACATCTCACCAGGCAGTCCTAGAGCTGCCTTTTCTCCGCATTTTCTTCTCTCTGGACAAATTGGTTTGGGCTGCATCTCTTACCAGGCTGCAGCAGCAAGAGGGGTTGTGCAGCACACACTGGGAGAGCTCTTCTGGCCCTGCACACCCTCGGGACACAACAAGCAAATGGTGAGAAGGAGGATGTGAGATAAGGATGCAAAGCCTCTCTGCAATTCCTGTTTCATATCTTCTCCTTGGTAAAAGCTAAATTTCCATCAGGAAACACACACAAATTTCTTACCTGCCCTAGCTATTGCTATTCCAGGATGCCAGAGCTGCTAATTTCTTCCCTTTCTTGAATTGAGATCTCCCAGTTGGAAACAGAGAACAGTCCAATAAGCAACTTCTCTCTTCTTCTTACTCAATCTGCAACCCCCTCCAGAGAGAGATCCACTTGGGGATCCAACCTTGTAGGAGAAAATGGCTCCATGAAAGGAGAAAAAAATTAAAAAGGAGCAAAGAAGGCCTTAAGATAGCCTTCCTTTTCCCTCTAATGATTTATGCCCAACTCTTCCCTTCCTCACATGAGCATTTATTACTTGTATTACTTGTGTTACCTGATGGCTGAGGAAGGGTGGGAGAGATAGTTGAGGGTATGGGAGACTGAGAAACATCAGCAATAAGTATCTCCAAGACCTCTCTTCCCTTCCATAAGCAGTTTGACTTCTAAGTTCCCAGTGAACAGAGGAACACAGATTATGCCCCAAAATACCTGTTTCAAACCCATGCAGTCAGAGCAAGACCCTGTTTCAGAGGAAACGGTGGTGCAAATGCTCCAGAAGAGCACCCTCACAGCCTGATGAACTGAGTTGGTGGCTCATCAGCCCTGCAAACAGGCACTGCCCTGCACAGCCCAGCTCCAGGAAGGGCTGAGGATGCACTCACACAGCTTTACCCATCATGCTTCTAAGCAAGCATTATTTATAGCCTCACACTCAACCCGTAATAAACGCGGATCAGATTAAAAACCCGTTAATAGCTCATATTTATTAGCAGTGCATGGAAGATACTCATAAAAATAAGTAAATTATGTTGGTGCAAGCCTGGACATTCACTCCTTTAAATGAGATTCTGGGTTCACTGCATATTAAATCATTTGGCTCTTGGATTACACAATATTCTCATTTCAAGCAAGTTCTCTAAAGACCCTGTTTCGCCCTTTCAGCCACCATGCAGAAGGGCCACCATTTAAGAGCCCTCTCAACCCCATACTGAGGGCCCCATGATTTCAGCAGCCCGTGCTTCATGGCTCTCCTAGCAGCAGTGCTTCCTTTGTCCAGACACTGTTTGCTACCATGCAGGACATATATTCCACAAGTAAGTTATTTTTCTCCAGCATTATTTATGCAGAAAAAACTATAGCTTAGTACAGGAAAAAACCTTTAGAGGACCTTACATTTCAGAATTGCCACCAAAAGCTTAAAAGGACCTTCTCATCCAATCATTTTTCTAAGCTACTCACACTTTTTTCCTAACTCCTCACTGCACAGACTCAACCACAGGCTCTGCAGACCTTCTTCTGATGTGGGCACAAACCTGCTGCCACCAGGGAGAGACGTGCTCCTTCCTAAACACCACGCAGCCCTACAGCACAAGGCTGGGCAAAAAAAAAAGGAATGTGGTGAGATGTGCTGCCCCATTTCAGGATCAGAAAAAAGAGAAGTTGTGTTTTTGTCAGGACCCAGCAGCTTCCTGAGGAAGAGCTATGTACTTTTCAAAATTCCCAAATAAAGACTACTGCAGCTCAGGATTCAGCAGACATTAAAAATTGGATAATTCCCAGAGTCAGGTTCTTTGCCAGCCTATCCTTTGCTCCATCTTACTAACCCAGCTCTACATCAAACTCAGGCTATGTGGCACAAAACAGAACTCACCCAAGACCTACACTTACATGGCTTTGAATGGAAATGCTGCTCACAGAGGTGGATTTCCCAGCTCCCGCAGTTCCCAGCGTACACAAGTTTAAATAAAACCATAATTTTGTATGGGGTCAGTCTGGTCCTTCACATGGGCATGACCAACCTTGCACCCCATTTTCCAAAATCAAACCCAGATATGCAACATTTCTTTTCCAAAGGTGTATTTTATCATCAGGAGCGCGGGAGCAGATGAACGGGTGAAGCCAGAAAGCAAAGCGGGTCTCATCTTCTGGCACTTGCTAGGCAGGGATGCTCTGCCAACAAGCAGGTACCCGAGGTGTCACCGGTACCTTGGCTGAGCCCTCACTTCTCGTGACAACAGCAGATACAAGGATCCATTGTTGAGAGTCTGAAACACAGCCACGACTACACACATTTACATGGATTTCACTGCTTAGACAGAACCTTGGGAAAAGACAAGCCTATCGCAGGCGCTGCGCTGCAAACACAACAAATGTAATCTGGTTACAACCGACTGCAGAGCTTATGATACCGCTGGCTATGGGGGAAAAAAGAGAGGCACTCTGAGAATTAATGTTCTTCCAGTCTATAGAGAAACAAATGAGTTTCTGGTGCTGAACAATTAGTACTCCCGTTAATTATGCGTGCGGGTTAGAAATAACACCAAGCATTTGGGACTGCTTCCATTTTGATTGTTTTCTTTCTGCACTGGATAACAAAAATATATTCAGACAGCTAAATAAATCCTTCATAACACTGATGGGACTTCTTGTTCACAGCAAGCAGTTATGCAAATTGCTAATTATGAGGCAGAGATAATCATAATCTAGCACACTTATGCAACCACGTACAACAGGGATAGCTAAAGTAATAGTTGCCTTATTGTCCTCACTGCATTTTTAAAAGTCATGCCAATGGCTAGCTCACTGCTTGGCAACACAGCCTGGCACAGTGGGTGTTACAGCCCGGGAGCAGCCACGTGCCCCTGAGATGCCACGAAATAGAAGGTTTAATATACTGGAAAATAACACAGTCACAGGAACAAAAACTCCAGGTACCTCCTAGAAAAATAAACGGGAGAGCGGGTATCAAAGCATACCCACTGGTTTTGAATTGTCTCTTGAGAACCTATTGCACCCCAAGCTCAGGTAGGTGCTCAGCCACTTTTCAGTGGTGCCAGGCTTCAAATCCTGGGCTCTCAGGACACCACTGGGTCAAGTTCCACCCGCTCAAGATCTGTCTGAAATTCGGACCTGGTGTGTTTGGGACAGAAGCACATGAGATGGTAGGGATCCTCAGAGTGCCCATTCTGCGGCATGAACTCTCAGGCCTGAAAGGAAGAAGACTCAGAGCTACCCAAAAAAGTGATCCTCCTACTACTAATGAAGTAGGCACATGACATGAAAGCTTCAATGCTTATCCTGAACTTCATTTCATGAAAGGTATCAGCTTCGGGGATGTCCCTTTGCTTCACACTCGGGGAGACTGATTTAAAACACCTAACAGTCATAAAACAAAAACCAAAAACATGAGAGAGAAGGAAGACTGCACACAAACACAAACCTGCCCAGCCTAGAGCAGTTCCTGCTCATTTACTCTCAGCTCGCATACACTCGCCTTGCTATTTCTGTCCAGTTTCCTGGGCCAGTTATTCCAGCTCAATAAAACCAGCATTGCGTTATCATTTTCATTTAAGGCTCCAAATTCCAAAGCTTACACCATTTACTGCAAAAAAAATAGAGGTAAGAGCACAAAGTACTGCAATGCTGGGGAAAGTGCATGGTGACATCCAAAAAAAATCCCATAAGGGAACGGCCTGGAAGGTGGCCCGTTTCTGCCCTAATTAGCTATCATTTTGGCAAACCCAAGGGAAATGCAGTGAAAACAACCCTGTGACTCCACATACCCAAAACACAGAGAGAAGCTCTGGATGGGCTCTGAACTGGAAATGATGGATGTGGCTCACTCGCACTGTAATTAGATCTCCTTCCACAAAATAAGAACAGCGATCTGTGTCCTGCCGAAAAAACCTGCTGCATCATGGAAACGGAACAGACTGATCGGACAGACCTGAGAGGAATTGCCAACGATTTTGTTATGCCTGTTGGTGGGACATTAAACTCAAAAAAAGAAACGGTTTGCTCAGACTTGATTGTCTCTGCTGGGTGAGCGACTAGAGCAGGGCATCGGGAAAGGGGTCACGGCTGGAGAGTCCCCCTGAGCTGGCACCGAGAAAGCAGCCACCACTCCTGGGTGCTGCTGCTCAGCACCGTCCTCTGCTTGCAAGGAGCTGGAAGTGAGCAGGTGAGGGAGTGAATTTGTGCAGGGCTGGATCCCCATTCATCTCATGCCAGCCAACCTGCCACTACTGCCCCTTGCCGGGTGGTGCTCGTGCGTGTGCCAGACCCAGCACCTCAGAACTGCTGGGCCTCCTGGCACCCCTCTGGGGTCATCCTGGTGCCTTGCAGAGGGTGTACAGCAGCAGCAGGGGAGAGCTGCACCTAAGCATGGACAGTAGCAGCTTCCCAGGAGCGAAGGCTGTGCAGGAGAGCAACTCAAAAACTGCAACCAGAGGCAATCCAGGATCAATCCTTCAAAACCTGAGAAAAACCCCAAGAATCCTTCAGCTACACAAACACATCCATGCTTGGTTATTTGTATTTGACTTCAGCTCTCAGCATTTAGGTTCTTGTCTTCGAGCTGCTCTTAGGAGCAGGAGGATTAGAAACTTATTTTGCTCCTTGAAGAAGAATAATGCAAATAAAAACTTAGTTCCTAGAGAGGAACCATCAAAAAATCAATTTCAAGAGGTTGCATTTGGTAGGTTCCTAAATGTATTATGCTGTATTTGACGTTCACATGGCCCACCAAATTCAGTTTTACCCTGGCTGGTATTTTGCAGCACTAATACCTAATCACTGGGGACAGAATGGACTATACCACACACTATTCCATTTCAATTGCAGACCATTTCCTCTCCAAAATGTAATGTAAAAGCTAGGCTAGACAAAAGATGCAAATCTGCATGCATTGTGCAATAGCAATGAGCTTACCTGCAAGTAGGAATTTCCAGAAGAGTTAAGATGAAAACCGGAAAATGCCAAATATCCAATCATTTCAAGCGTTTCCAATCATTGCAGGTGAAAGGCATTAGGAGAGAAACAAAAAGACACTGATCAGCATAACAATACAGTGTTCAAAACACATTTTTAACACTCGTAATTGCATTCATAATACCAGTAAGAACCAGGAGCTGTCATACCAGTTTTCCTTTATAGGATTTGCTTATATTTGAGGTTGGATTTACACCATTTTTCACAATACTGGGCTCCAATCTACAGCCCTCACTCCGGTAAAGCTCACACAACAGCCACAGAATTGCAGACGAGATAAGGAAAACTTTGCAAAGCTTGGCCTGAAGGTACAGGTCCTCTAGCCAAGAAAATACAAAAAAACCCCAAAAAGGTCCAGAAAGGAGACAGCTGTAATTTATACCCTGTAGCGAGCAGAATTCAAGGTCTGCTCTGCTTTTACCAAGATTTCTGTCTGCAGCTGCACGGTGCATTTCAAATTCATTCTTTTTCCTAGTGGAAATCAAAACAAAGCCATAAGAACTTCATTCCAGCACCAGTCTGTTGCCCATATAACTTTATGTGATCAAGCCTCACATAACTGTAATAAAGGAACTCTGTAAAACATAGTTTTGTAATACTTGAGCATACACTTAAACCAGCTGAGGAGTTCCTCCAACCTGATGGAGCCCACTGCTTTCCATCTACTCCTGGAGACTGCAAATTTCAGGTGGCTTTCACTGCTCCTTCGTGGCTCACATTCCTGCCCAGCAGCTAGATGGAAACTCGCAGGGCAGTTACTCACACCTGACCTGGCTCTCAGAGAAGGAGCAATTCTCATTTGAGCAGTAAGAGGAATCTACCTTTGCAGTGCATCCTTAGGAAAAGACACACTGGGGGTTGCTACATAGAAATTCTGCCTGGAATTTGTATTTCTTTTTCTTGTTGTGTTTATTTGTTGGTTTGGGTTTTTTTTTTCCTCCCCCTTTAAAAGTTAAGGAAAATATGTAAACAGGTATCTCAAAGATAAAATAAGAAAGACAGGATAAACAGATAGTTCCTCACAGTATTTCTGTCTCTTCACATTTGATTACACACTGGACAACCTGAGCTTCTGCAGTCATGTGAAATCAGAATCTGAGCTGCCGTTAAACACATAAATAGTTTCTGCTCCCTGATTACTAGGAAAAGCTTGAAAACGTGATCCCCACAGGCCTGGAATAAGCAAATAAAGAAAACCCAAGTCTGGCTGTGATCCTGCAAAGCACTTAAGCGCAAGCTTAGCTTTGCAAAATCAATGGGACTTTGTGAGCTTCTAGAGAACTTCAAGCTCATGAGAGATTTGTGGGATCAAATCAGAAAAAAAAAATCTGAAGGTCTTAAGTGTTAACCTAATGGTATTTCAGCTTCTCTAATGCCTAAAGTTTTAATTTAAATGCTGAGGAATAAGCTTAATACGTTTGCATAAAATTATTTATTCATCAGTCTTAAAAAAGGTGAAAGGTCTTAGAAGACCTTCAGTGAGGGATCTGACAGAGCATCTATTCACTACCACCCCAGTGTCCCCAGGTGGGATGGCAGCAGACCCAAAAACATAGAAGACAAAATCCCCATTTACCTCTGTCATAGTTACAGCACTTTATCCAGTGCCTTCAACATAAATATTCCTTCCATGCCTGTGTCACTTCAAGTCTACATGGTTTAAAATGGAAAAAAACCCTTCAGAATTGTTATTGCACTTCACTCCGAACTGTTACAACCTTGAAAAGTAAAATAACAGAAACTGTCTAAATTTTGAAGCATTTGGGAAGAAAAAAATTAAAATGTATAATTTTGCTCAAATGTCTGCCAGGCACTGCGTGGCCCAACGAGTCTTCAGTCAACATGTTTGTTCATATCAGCTAACAAGAAAGTGACTATGAGCAAGAGCTCAGAATGAGCTTAACACTCTTTTTTGTTTGGGGTTTTTAAAATTCATATAATTCAAATAATTCAGTCCTCAAAACAGATATCTTTCTGATGGGAATTCACTGGTTTAGCATCTCCCCAAGGGTCATTGCACGCAGTTACTAACAACGGGAAAATCGAAAAATCAATGCCAGACTCAACAGCACCTTCTTCTTCTTCTTCTTTTACTACTGCTTGGTTTTAATGAGTCTGAACTAGAAAGTCAGGGGGAGGTACCTGATGGCAGCGAAGAGCCCTGACGGTCCCTGCAAACAAAGGGGGAGGGCGAAGGGAAAGGCAAAATTCCTCTCCCACCCAAAGCACCCATTGTACTTTCATCAAGGCTCTTCTTCCAAAGAGCCCAATGAGACACATCAGCAGAGCACATCGAACCTGATACTGTACAAAAAACCCAGTAAAACAGCGACTGCACGGAATTCAAGGAGAGGAAAAAAAACCCTGAACAAAAAAGATATTGTACTGGAAAGCGAGCTGAAGTGCTTTCCAACCACTAATGAAGTAGACTAAACCTCTGCTATCCCCTTGTTTTAAACCTGACTATTTGCAATCAAAAGCAGGATAAAGACTATACTTGAAAGCCATTAGCAAACTACATTTTGAATTATTCCTTTATAGTAGCTGTAAAACCATAAACACACATTTTGCTAATGCTCATTTCTCATGTTTTCCCCCAAATGTTGTTTTTACTGCTGGATTGCAATGATAAACACCAGTGACTCTGATATTTCTTCCACTTTCTTTGAGAATGAAGGCACATTCCCCCCCAGCAATGTATTCACTAAGGTACCAATCACATTTTTTAAAGTAAGTGGATTTGATGATGAGAACTGCTGAACAAATCTTCAGCAAACGGTGTTTATTGCCTATGCGAATGTTAACCATGCAACACCAGCTGATACCCTGGTCCTTACAACACTCAGCTCCCTGTTTTTACACAAACAGCTCTCCCGATTTGGAGCACGAATTAGTTGAGCAAAGCTTGGCCATTTCCATCCCTCACACACCCTCCAGTGCCACTGTGATTTGCACTGCAGATGTCACGCTCATCTGTGCACACCTTCCCTGTAAAATACATCTCTGCCCGAAGCTCCGCAAAGATTAAAGAGTCTCACACTCTGCAGTTGGTTTTCCTAAAGTGTTTCCTGCCTACCTTAGCAAGGGACTTTTCTAAGCAGGAGGGTTGAAATCATTTCTTTCTGATGACAGGTTATGTGATGAGTCACTTGTCCAAGTGCGGGGATATCTATGTCCACACGTGGATTTTTGCCCCAAAAGCAGAAATCACCTAGCAATTCCTGCAGGCCACCTGACTTGACTGTGAAGCTGGCTCTGGTACAAGGAAAGGACTGAAAGGATGGCTAGAGACCCCTTCCAACTTCCCACATTTTCTGACTCCAGGCCGACACCGATGCAGCCGCAGGCAGCCCACGCCAGCACGCAGAACCCACAGCCCAGAAACGCAGATGTGCAATTCCCTGCCCAAGCACCGTGACAGCACCAGCCAAAGGCAGCTGCAGGGTGCTCCAATACTGCAAGCAGTGCGATATTCCTGGTTTACAGGCAGGTTCCTCTGACACCGACGAGTTATTCTGCCACCTCCGCAGCCTCTGTAGAATGCCACATCTCCCTAGAGTGAGCCACGGGCTGAAACAGCTCGGGACTCACACGCTGTTACTCGGTTTGGGCACAGGACAGAGCCCACGCTCACTTTCCTCCGTAAAATCGGTTTCTCCAGAAACATAACCTTAGTATGCCACAAGGCCGGGAAAAAATATTAAAAGAAAATCTGAATATTAAGAATTATTAAAAGTTAGTCACTGAATACCATAGTCTAAGCTAATTTTTAATAGCCTGAACACTTTCCAATTTGTCTGTTTTTCTCAGTCAAGAGTTTGCATTTGCAGAGGTCCTGAGAAATTGGAGAAACTGTGCACACAGTAACACAGAGCAAGTCAAGGACAAAGCTACAAACCTTAGCGTCCATTTGGAGTTTGCAAGATTCTTAAGAGATTTTTTTTTTTCCAGTCAAGCTGATTAATGCCGTTTTAATGTGCAATATTTTGTGTTTAATAACCCCGGCCTTGCTTCTGAGAGGAGGTAAGGGTTTTACAGTTCAGCATTTTACAGTCAGTTTTGCAAAGGGCTACCACTAGATTGCATCCATAATTTTTTATGCTGCCACCTCCGACAGCAGATGGCAAACTGCCAAGGTGGAGTCCAACTTCCTGCCTGGAATGGCAATGTTTTGAGGCAGAGGGGGACAAAATGTGGCTGCAAAAAGAAAAAACGCAAAACCAAAAACAAAGCAACATAACTTGGCCAGGGCTGCTAAAATTAATTATGTAAGTATATATTTATTTTAGAAGTCTCCATCCCCTGGGAACTCCTCAAACGACAAAAAAATGGAAAATGATTTTACTCCTCCCTGAGTCGCTGCCCATCCCAGCCTGAGATTATGTGCACTAATAAAAGCAGGACGGAAAGAACATTACACATTTGGCGAAAAGCATTCAGGGTCAGTGTTCTGCATCACTGCTCTGAAGGAGCTGCAAGTGAAGAGGGGAGAGCTGCCCCAGGAGAGCCACTGCCCACCTGCCACTGGTGTTCACGAGACAGATGCCACCGAGGACAAAAACCCCGTGCCAAGGGACAGGCTATTCCTGCTCCATTTCCAAACCACCTCTTGCAGAAGGTTTCATCCAGACCCAAAGCCAGTCCCAAAACACAACCAAGAAACCTGTGCTCAAGATGATTTACTCTAGTTAACACTTCTTTGCGTCTCCACAGAGCAGAAAGCCAGGGTTTTATTACGATAAACCCCTTCCATAGGAAGGGCTTCACTTTTAATTACACCATTTTGCTTTCTGGCCCTTAGATGTAATTAAATATAGATGTTCTCAGAGCTTAATGTCAGTTTAAATTCCAGGCTGGAGCAAGTAATTTGTTTGTATGTTCAATGAACAAACCATTTCTCCCACGTTTCAAAGACCTGTGCTCATGCATCATGTATAAAGGTTGCCTTTCTCCAAGCTAAAAGGTCAAGCAGACCTGAAATTACACTTGGCCCTCTAAGGTGGAAGCGAGGCCCCTAAAAACCAGAAATCAAAATTTTAATCTTCCTGCCTTGAAAAGCTAATAGTTCCAAGTTTTCCAGTCCATCCAGTGTGTGCTAGATCACTAGTGTGATCTCAAATGCTTCCACACTGGCTCGTGTCAACATGAGCTGCAGACGGCAGGCATGGGGTGCACAGCTATTGGGGCGATTGTGCACAGGTTTGGGATCATACTTCCTGGGATCATCTAACTCGACACTGATGGTGAGCCACAGTCCAAGACAGACCATCAGATTAGATGTAAAAATCCAATAAAATAAACACAATAAATGTAAAAATCTAATAAAATGAGCACATAAAATAAACACCGGCGTCTCCCAACCTTTGCACCACCAATGTTTGCTCAATTACAGTGGATTAAAACTGGTAGCTGGAGACTTGTCAGAAATGAGCTGATGAGGACAATTCACAGCAGGGACCTTGGGGTCTCCTCACCTCAGAGTTCCCACCTGAGCTCCGTGTGGGACAGATGGCAGCAGGATGGCACACACATGCCCACATCCCACATGTGCACTCACTCCCCTGCTAAGCCAGGACTACAGACCTCCAAATAACTAGGTTAAACCAACCTTGGTCGAAACCCTCATTTTTTGAAAATGTTCTTCTCTGAAGGCCTTGCCCACTATTTATTTATTTATAAAATTTATGTAAGGTTGCTCCTCATAGACTTGTCTGAGTTGCAATGACTCCTGCACACAAGCACCCACCAAACAGATGTGCACGTCAAGACAGTTTGCCTCAAAATTTCAGCGGAAACTTTCCTGCTCTGTAGGGAGCATCGCTTTTCCAGCATGGGGTCAAACCATGTACGGAGGCAGCCTTACGTGGAGCAGGCTGCGTTCTTCCTGTTCTCATGCCAAAAGGCCTAAGAAAGCTTCTCCCATGAGCAACGAGTTACTAATCCTAGGTTTTGCTTCTCCACTGTGAATGCATCCTTTTCTAAAAAACATTGTTCGATCCCCTAAAAAAAGCACTGGAAAGACACCAAAATCATTGTGTTGCAGTAATTGCTAGCAATTTTGCTCAGCTTACAAGTACAGAGCTGTTCCCCTTTTATTTCAATAGCACTGCAAAAGTCAGCTGGCACAGGAAGATTGGTCCATTTCTTGATTTACTTTGCATCGCTCTTGGTAAAAAAATGTTTTACAAGTCAAGTGCTCCACTGAGACTGACTGGTAACTTGTTTGTTCTCAGATGCTTCCTCCACTGGGATTACACTGCTCTCACTAGAATTGGCAGAGAGGGCACTGGGGTGAAATCACACCTTCACAATTCTAAGACTTCCACAGGGCTGTTATTTACAGTTGCAAAACTTTATTCACCTAGGGAGGTAGAGAGGTTGTGCAAGCAGGCAGATTCATTTCCAACCACTGTCTCCTGGGATCAGCCTCACCTTTTGACACCAACTCTGCACAAACCATGTATGAAAACAATTTAGAATCTCGGAAACCTGCCCTTGCACTCGACCCCGTGCGAGGCTGCAGTGCTCCTGTCGTTACCTGCAGCTTCCCACACACAGCAGCACCTCGGCAAGGGAGCCGTTCCAGCCCTTCACAAAACACGATTCACGACTCCTTCTCCCGGTGCCCGCTGCTCATCCTTCCTTGCCATCGCTTTGTTTCCACCTCTGCAAGTACCTGCTGCATCAGGGGCTCTGAAAACACCACCCAGGACCTACCACATAAAATTGAGTTTTATCTATTTCAAAGCACAAAGAGGAAACCCTGCAGAACAATCAGGAGCACCCTGGCAGCTCTGAGGCTGCATCGGTATTTCTCCTCTCTTCTATTTTGCTGCACTTTTTGTACTGAGAGTTAAAGCACAGCCATGCAAGGAAATCAGGCCCAGGTTATTCAGCTTCTGGCCTCTGGCTCTTGCTATGGATCCTGCACTAAATTAAAGAGCTCTTTAACAGAAGTGATTTTCTCTGCAGGAAGGTATCTAACCACAGTCCCCTGGCCACCTTTGTGGCAATTGGAAAAGAAGCTCAAGGAGGTCTGCATCCCACTCCAGCACTCACTTTTGGGTATCTTTTTTAAGGAGGTGGTCCCCATGGCACCCTGATGTGGATGGTGGGACAAGGCAGTGGCCAGTGGGACAAAGTGCCTCCCCACTGTCCAGTGAGTCCAGGCTGCCACCAGCTCCTGCACCACCTACTTTGCACCATCCTTGGCACAGGGCACAGACCATGGGGGAAACACTGAGGTTGGGGGACAAGAGGGGACGGGACTGTCACCCTGTGCAAAAACAGAGAGGGATTTGGTCGAGTGATTTTCTTCTTCTCACTGATGGTTTTCTGAACTAAAATAAATAAATAAATTTTTAAAAAAGTCAAATCTTCTGATAGGTTTCCTCAACCTATTTACTTTCTTCTTTCAAAAACGTATTTCCCGATCAGCTGCACAATAAATTATTTTCCATAATATTAATTATGCATTATTTACTTAATACATGGTAATTGATGTTGACAATGGCAATATCTCTCTGTGCTGAAGGTGCTGGATGCTGACTAGTCACCATAGGAGATGCTACTACCTAGGCTGAACAAAACACTTCACTGTCATTTCAGACATTGGTGATTTGACACTAGCTTTGAGAAGACAGAAAACAGCAGAAATGTCTAAAACATCCTTCTAAAATTTCTCTCCACTGAGGTTTTTCAGCACCTATTTCACTGTAGGAGCTACAGGATTTAGCACTACTTGATCATCTGGGGTTAAAAGGGAGAGGCTGGAGGAAGGTAAGTGACAGTCGTACAGGAAACTCCATATTTTGCTATCAATAGTTAATCTACTGTGTCACATTTCTTCGAGAACTAAATGAAATGCAGCAAGCGCTGTGTAAAATTGGAGCTAGGGAGCAGAATGATTTTGTAGAGCAAATAACTGTCTCATACTGGCTGTTTTATGCCCTATTGAACAACCAGCAGTTTATGAAAACAAAGTTTCATAAATACTGGTGGAGATTTCCTTCCCAGGAAGTACTCTGTGGATTTACAGGGGCTCCAGTGAGAGTGGGAAGAGCAACCTGAGGGCTGAGGAGCGAGTCTCTGGCCAGTGCTGTGGGTCTGGTGAAGAGAGAGCAGCAAGAAGCATGGGGCAGGGAGGCTCCTTCTGGAGCAGCAGCACTGCTTTGCTCCATGCCGTCACAGCTGGAGAGGCTCAGCAGCTGGAGAGGCCCAGGAAGCATAAGGAAACCCAGCCGTCAGGGTCCTGAGCAGCAGAGCCCATAAAAGATTACATATTAGGAAGAAATTAGAAATTCTTCCTTCTGAGGGTACGGCACTGGCACAGGGCGCCCAGAGAAGCTGTGGCTGCCCCATCCCTGGAAATGTTCCAGGCCAGGTTGGACAGGACTCTGATCAACCTGGTCTAGTGGAAGGTGTCCCTGCCCATGGCAGGGGGGTTGAAACGATCTTTAAGGTCCCTTCCAACCCAAACCATTCCATGATTCTGTGATTTTAAACCTTGCTGCTGCTGGTTGGGGTCCGAGCACCTCTGACTGAGAAGGGACAGAGCACAGCACTCAGCACATGGATGCAATTGCAATGGGGGGAAAAGGGCTGCTTTGAGGGCTCTCCTGGTCAATTCCTAGGAACAGGATGGAGGAAAACTTCTGAGAATGCCCCTGAGGACTGTGAAAAGTAGGAATTTTTTTTCCCAGAAAGACTGTAAACAAAAAACACCCATGCAAATCTCATACAGGCTCACTGAGGCTTCTTGCCATGCACCAGGGCTCATCCAGGAGGAGAAAACATGCTGAACCTCACACAGCATTAAAATCCAAAGGGAAAAAGCCTGGTCATTAAATAACCTGGCGTTGTGGTACACATGGCAGTTTGCATTATTAAGAGTCATTTTCACATACAAGTCCCAAGCCTTTACCCAGAGCTCTGACCGCTCTGTATCACCCACGGCACATCACCTCAAGCCTCAGCATTTGCTGAGAGGACTTGGCAGATACAAAAATGTATTACTTTCATCTCACCTAAAAACCTGTCACCTCCGTAACTCAACCTCACCTATGGCGTAGGAGTAGGTCTGACTTTACTTATAAAACCAAGATTTTCGCTAGATGCTATTGCAATTAGAAATACTGTTTTTAATACCTCAAGTGCAGCTAATTTATTTTTTTGAAGTTAAATCATGGTGGATCTAAATTAACTTCTATTAAATGAGTCAGGAACAAACACTTAATACTGCAATCACATATTTTCCTCTGTTGCGCTCTTGCAGTCCTCATCTCCAAAAACAGCCAACAGCATCAGCACAACACGCAGACACACACCAGCTTAGTTTATGGGATGCTCCAAGACACACAGAACAACCTGCTGTGTGGATTTCCCAAGGACAAGCAAAGTTTAAGAAAAACAAAGAAACCATTATTGTGAACCACGTTGGTAACGCTTCAAAAATCTGGATTGAAGAATTACTGACTGCCTCTGAAAGCCATTTCACTGTGAGAAAAACACAGTCTGAACGTCACCGGGTCTGAGGAGAAGTGCTAACTCCCAAAGTATCAAGGCCCTGAAAGCAAAGCAATAAAATGTATGTTTTATGAAGTTTCCTTGCAAGAAAGCTCCATCAGTTACAGCCCCCACGGGAAGCGGCAGGCGGCCAGCACCAAGGGCCGTGTTTTTGCCATAATGTGCTAATGCCAGCTGTATTTTATACCTCTCTGGACAACACAACAGCACCCCAGCTCTCTGCTCTGCAGGACATAAGGCTGAGATTGAGCATACCATCATTTTCAAGCCTCTCTTCATCTCTCTGCCCAAGCTATGCCACAAAACCCACCCCGCACCCCTCTCCCCTCCTGCAGCTCTGCTGGGCTCTGCCTTGCCTGCTGGATGCAGTCAGCAAGCATGGCTGGTGTGAGAGAGGGCGAGTCAAGGAGAAGGTTGCTGTCGACAGCTAACTTTCCTGGCCTGACCCTCTGATAGCTTTTTTTATGTTCAAATGATGTGATAAAAATCAGCAATGAATTATGCAGCATCACTTGATAAGTCCAACCCCAACAGTTCTTGAGAATCCCATTTTAAAGTTAAATTGGAGTTTGATCCTTTATCTCAAAGCTTTAACAAACTAAGTGAGCCACGTGCTGTACTCCCCACTGAATTGTTCTTCAGCAGGCTGGGGTGCTCTCTCCCTCCCCATCCCCAAGCGTGCAGGAAGCTCAGGAGCTCTCCCTGACCTGCACAAGAGCAACTCCTGCAAAACAAAGGTCTTGTTGCCCTCCCCTGTGCTGCAAGCAGTTTAATTTGCCACCCAAGATTTTCCAGCCTTGCCTCCACCAGCTCTCCCTAGGAAAAAGCCATTACTGTTGCTCTCATACCACACCCCTCCAAGCCATCACTTTGGGAAGTGCAACTCTTTTTCCTTGGCCTTTGCTTGGTTTCCCCCACTCTTTCAAGACATCTTTGCAGTGCTGCAAGCCAGCAAGTCTTGCACCCGATCTTTATCTCAGCTTAGCAGAGTTTAACCTAGAGAGCATCCCTGGTCCTGTCCCAACACTGCTCTCCCAGTCTGGCAGAATGATGATTCCTGACTGATTCCAGGACAACTGGCCACTCTCTCCTTTGTGGAATCATCAGCAAGAAAAATGGCTGTAGCCATTAATGGGACAAGTATTTTGATGCATGAACTATCACAGCACTGTTTGCTGTAACATTTCATGCTGCAGCCAGCTCCTGTCTTGCCAATGATGGAAGACCAAATCTGCAAAAGTAAGGGTTTCTGTTTGTCCATCTGTTTTCCCCACTCTGGGCAGCAATTTTAAAGATTCCAGCCATGCGTACTTTAGTGGAGAGGCTGAACAGGTGCCCTGCTGGAATGTTAACCACAGTTCAGGTTTCCAGACTTCTGGGGCTTGCCTTTGAACGCTTTTTGGAGATGGGGTGCAGAGGGTGAAGTGTAAGACCCCCCAGGATCCCAGCATCCAGCAAAGCAGTGCTGGAGATGCAAGCTCAAGTTTCACCTTGTGGAAGCGGAGCAGAACACTGCTGCAGGATCGTTTTCCATTCAAGAGGCTGGAAAAAAAGGACATTGAGAGCACAAATCCAAATGTGCAGAATGGGAACACCCGCCTCGGCCCCACTGCAGAGCTTCAGCATTAATGGAGCCACTACTGAGGAAAAACAACCACACACACCTCTAACAAAAGCTTTTATAAAGCACTAAAAGGCTGTGCTAGCCCACACCACTCCAAGCCTTGACTTCCTGTGCCTGGTCCGTGACGTTACCAAAATGGACAATGTAATTAATTAAATTAAAATGCATTAAGCAATCCAGCATGAAGGCAGAGCCGCCTATTTCAGTTCTCCTGAAGTACCAATTATTACAGCAGGGGGAAAGAAACAGCCATCATCATAGCCCTGGTGCCATTAAAAATAAAATCCAGGGGGAAAATAAGCGTAAGGAATAGCAAAGCACAATGTGCAATTGTGGCCCAGTAAAAACAGGGAACGAGAACAGTCACTGCAGAGAAAAACAGGCAGAAACAGGAGCAAAACAGGCAAGCTGCTTGCTCCCTGCATCACTCCAGGGCAGTCCCGAATCAGCAGTGGCCAGTGGCTCATTATACCCACCCACGGACCGCGCTGGACAGCCAAGTCACAAATCCCCAAAAAGGAGCCAATCTCTCCATACTTTGAAGCCAAATTGCTTTGGTGTAGCCAGGAACAGAACCTGGCGTGGGGAAGGAATCGGTTTCCTTGTTAAGAAAATTCATCCCTACGCCAACAGCATTTTTACAGAGCAGGATACCCCTAGAAATGCCAGAGGATGAGAGCGCCTGCCTCCCAGCTGGAACTCCCAAGCACCACCGCCATCAAGCCTGTCTGGCCTGGTGACAGACATGAAAATAAAAAACATCCCTGTCAACTGATGCTGCACGTAGAAGGAAATTCACTGTCCTTGCAGGAAACAGCCTTCAAATTGCAGCCAATGCTTTGAACAAGCTATTTGTTCCCGTATCTATGGCAGCAGCCCTTGGTGCCTCCACAGGCACTGGGACAGACTGTGGCCCTGCATGCCTGGCCACACAGAGCCAGCCTGGAGCCAGCTGAAACCCAGCAGAAGTCTGGAAGATTGTCTCCAAAGGAGGAAGTCTCTTCCTGAGTAATTCTTTTGAGTGCAATTCTTTTGAGCTCTCAGCAAATAAACGGAACAAAATAAACAGTAAGATTTACCCCTGGATGTTCGGTTGGAAGCTGGCCCCTGGCTTTGCCCACAGCATGTCGGTCCCTTCCTTGCCCAGACTTGCCTGCCCCAAAGCACAGGACCAAGTGATGCCACCTCAATTCCACTGGCTGATGCATGGTTTGAGCCAATTGTCAGAGAGAGGCTGCAGCACCCAGATGCAAGTAAGGCCTGATTCTGCAATGATGCTGAGATACAGCATCATCCCGAATCCTGATGCCCAAGGAAGAAGCACTGGGGGACAGCCAAAGAGATTTCCCATGGAGAGCATCCTCCGGTGGGTCTCTCTGCAGCAACACCATGCTACGCTCTCAAGCCAAACCTCCTCAGTTTCAGCAGGGCCACGGTAAGGCAGAAGGCTGCATGGATTTTATTAAACCCAGAACTTCCCTGCCATGTCCAGAGATCCTGACACGCAGCATCTGCTATTAGAACATTTATCTTCTGGCACGAGGTGTGTCATGCATACACCCTCAAGAGCCACAGGCAAGAGATGCGGGCATGGGGTTGGAATAGCTTGCTGATATTTTACTTTTACAAATAAAACCAGAGAAAGAATTGCAGGCAAGGGATGCCAAGCAGATAGCTGAAAGAACTGATCTGCATCGACAGCTACAGGCTCCTGCAGCCGCGGGAGAGAGGTTAAGACAGAAAAATGTTCCCATAAAATATCAGTTTATCATAGCCACCTCCACCAGTCCTCCTCCATCTTTCCACAAGAATAACAGTAAATGGTTTCTCCATTATTTTGCTGTTTCCCATCCTGCACAGAGCAGGCACCACCACCAAGATCGGAAAGTTCCTGCAAGAGATCGCAAACCTGATTCCTCTGCTTTGTCCTGCAGACTTCTGAGGGAATCTGCAGAGCCATTATCAGGGCTGGCTCCCATCAACGAGCCTTTCATCTGCTAAAGCCTCATATTGACACTTGCTTATTTATAGCAACTGCACTGCACCATTCATTTAAACACATCAGCATTTGTGAATAAAAGATAAAGTGGACTTTGAAGTATTGGCCTCAAAACACACCAGCCAGAAGCAGGAGGCAAAGCTCTCTAAAGGTGAAGCTGCAATTGGTTATTGTCCCTCAGCTCCCTGCAACCTGACCTGTACCTGCAGAGGATGCACGTCCATTCCCCAAACCTCCCTCTTTCCGAAAGGTTGCAAGGACTCCAGTATTTCTTGCCTTCACCCAACTCACCTCTAAATTAACTGCTCTTTATTATTTCCTTTGATTTAGTACACTCCAGGTACAAAACACCTGCTACAGATCTTTGCCATCAATGTTCACTGTTGGCTGTCAACATTTCCATCATTATCATAATTCTATTTAATCACCACCTCTCATTCAGACTTACCAGCAGAAAAACAAACAGAACTGTTCACAACTTGACTGCAAAGAACAAACCAGCTGACAGGAGAGAAGAAAAAGGGCTCTAATCCCCTCCAGCTGCAGCAAACATAACTAAGTTACAAAGGTAAGTCAAAAACATTGAAAAAATCCAGGGATAATATGAAATATTTAGCAACCATGGTGTGAAGTGCGCGTGCTTTTCAGTTCATATCGTGCACTAGTGAAGCCAATTTTTAACTAACCAAAACCAGTGATGAAACTCCACGCCTGGATCTCTGAGTGGCAGAAGGGCAAGATCGATGCCAAAGAAACTTGGATGCAGATAAGAGCATCCAAGAGCGTTGCCCTTCCAAACCCTGTGCAAACATGAGAGCCCACTCAGGACAGAAACAGCCAAATTCAGGGCCCATCTCAGGTCAGCCTGAAGCAGATGAACAGGGTTAATTTGGATTTAAAGGAGTAAAGGAGAAGAAAATCAAGCCTCTAGGATTCAGCACTGATATTCATGTGGCTTTATGACACAACTCACAATATTGTATATTCTTATAGTTTCAGCTTTTGGCATCTGGCTTTCCAGCTATAAAACATTTGGGTCTTTGTCACTCTGGAAATGAAAAATGAAAAAAACCCACCAAAAATTCAATGTGATTCAAGTGCATCCAAAGGGCTCAAGATACAAAAGAAATTACTGCTCCCTCATTCCTGTGATTTTAATGTTACAGTCAAACATACTTGACAGGGAGAAGCTGCTGCGTGTGAGCTCAGGTCATGGCTGCTGCTATGTGGAGCATCATACACACATTATTAGTCATGCAAATCGTGATCCAATTTGAGCTTAAATCCTCAGAGAACTCAAATCTCTTTGAGAATAGTCCAAGAGCTCAAATAAGAGGCTGAATTTCAACTTGGCTGAGCCCATTAACAGCTGATCAGCAAGCACCTCCAACATGCTCCTGCAATCCCAACTCTGGGTAGATCTTAACTCTCAGGAGTCCAGCGGGAACACCTCCCACAGCTCTCCATGGTGCAGTCAACACTCCAGCATCTAGATGTGCACGAGCAGGTATTTATGACCTGGTATTATCAGGTACATCTTATTTTAGTGATATTTTTCTGGGTAACTCCTGCATCACAACAAAGGGAAGCGCATTCTGCAGCAAAGGAAGCTGAGCACTAATTTTTTTAAACTTTTGTCTTTGTTACTTTACTTCTGAAAAAAAGTAAGAAGTACAAGCAGGCCAAAAAGCAGCGGCACCGTGCGTGAACCATGGGAGCTGTGTCTTCTCTAGGCACTCAGACCCCAGCATTACTGTCTGGCTGCATCACCAAACCTGGGCGAGTGCCACTGATGTGATATAGGAGGAACAGTTGATTAGGAGAGCTCTTCACACATGAATCTGCATAATGGCAATGTTTATAACCATGGCTTTCGATCAGTCTGGTTTACTCCACACCATGAGCTCAGCATTGTCAGCTGCCTGCCTTAATTATGTCAAGAGCCCACGAGGGCCAGAGAAGCATGTCTTTCTCCTATCTCTCCTAACCCCTTTAAGACCATTCTTTTCTTTCACTCGTACCTGGATGCCTGGCCTGGGCAGGATGCTCTTCTTGGTAGCAGGATGCTCAATCCCTTTTCAAAAACCAGCAAAACCCTGCATTTAGTTGGCCAGTAAAAAGGAGGAAAACTTTTTTTTTTTCTGCAGCACCACAATATGTGATAAAATGTTATGCTTTAAAAAGAAGAAAGATTTCATTGGAAGCAGCATGTTACCTAAAGCATTGTTTTCAGCACAGAGACAGCAAGAAAACACTCCTTTTACACAGGACGAGCTCTCTACAGGAGTAGGGTAGGTTTGAGATAACCTGCTTTTCTCTACACTGAGAAAACCAGCACTCTGGCAGCCAGCATGAGGGGCAGCAATATGATGCAGCAGCTCTGATGTTCTTACCAGGCACAGAAAAATACATATCTTCCCTTTAAACATCTTCTGAGCCCTCTCTCCCACAAGTGAATTGACAGCCTGCGGGGAAAAAAACCTAGTTTGCTCAACAGTAAGTGCACAGTTTTGTGCTAATGCACAATTCTGGGTCCGCAGGAGTACCACACTCCTGTGGCCAGGCGCAGCAGGGAATGACTACTGAAATCAATATTGCTTATCAATGAAGGGGAAAATACATCCAAGTCTTTGAAGACTTCTAAGCTCATTGTAGTGAAGCTTCCTGCTCTAATCTAGCCTGTGCACACAACAAAACCAGCCAGCCAGACTTCTGTTTGCAATTCCCGCATTTTAAATAATTCACAAAGAAATCAAGACAGCTTATCACGGTGCACAGGGAATTGCAGTGGATGCGGTCTTGCTGCAGTGCTCTTCCCTCGGACGCCTGTTGCTCCTGGTTCTGCAGGACAGCCCTACCCTTTGGTGCCACAACAGTAAGATTTACAGCCCAGGGCAAAGGACCACCTAGACCCTCAGCTCCAGATGCCCTCTGGAGAGAGACTTCTCCCACGAGTGGGAGGAACACCAAGATGTTATATGGCAGACTCCTCTAGCAAAAGAGCAGTGCTGGGAAAAAAGGTGAAACCTTCAATAGCCAAAAGAGAGGCAAAGGCAGACCTTGGTGCACCCAAGTCAGGTGCACCCAAGTCAGCCTTGCCGGGTTCTGCATCCCTGTGGGAGCATAAAACCTGTGGAGAGCTCCTCAGCAGGGAGGGCTTCAGACCCTGAGCAGTGGGATCTGCCACAGGACCTCTGTGCTGAGCAGAACGCAGCCACCCCTGGCACCACTCCCTGCCCCAGGGGCCCTGGGGCTGGCCTTGATCACTGCCACAGCACAGTCCTGATCACTGCCAGCAGCCCTACTCCATCCTCGGCCCAGGGCAGACAGGGGTGTCCAAGGAGAAGCCCTGGAATAACAAGAAAGCACACAACATTGGTGGATGGCTACACGTGTGGGTACACGTGCGGGAACAGCAGGGAAGGCCAGGGAACCCCCCCAGGGAGACACAGCCTGACACCACAGTGAGAATGCATCTTCAGTGCAATTTTTTCTCCTGTTCTCTTACGCTTCAGCATTTCCACTCAACCATGTCCAGCCAAGCTGTTGTTACTGGCCACAGCATTGCTGCCCCAGGGCTGAATTAGTGCTTCTTCTACAGCCAGCTCCGCTTTTGCCTGAAGGGCTGCCAGGGAGAGAGTGGAAGAAGGCTCCTTCCAGCAGCCACCCTCCCGGTATGGACGTGCAACACTTGTATAATTCACTTTGAAGCTCCCTGCCTCCGGGCATGAAGCAGCAACCAACATACAGTTGATCTTGCTCTGTAAACTCCCAGTCAACAGACAGCACTTCTCAGCAATGGTGTCTTCCCTGATGGGTTTGTCAACAGCTTTGCCCTTCTCAAAGAACAGTTTTTTTGGAGGTAAGGAGGTAGCAACCCTTCACCTGGGTGGGATGCCAGTGGTCCAGCATCCCTCCCCATCAAGGCAGGGGCTGCTGGAAGTGTCAGGGTGCCTGACACACACCTGCTGCAGCTTCATCTCTTGCACCTCTCTGCTTTGCTTTCCCATGACATGCACTTACTGCCAGCAGCTATTTTTCTTCTTCCAGTTTTAGTTTTAAAACCAGGAAAAAGTCGGCTTGCTTTCCTGATAAAAATCAGGAAGTCTTAAAAGCAACTTTGTCTAAAGAAACTGATTTTAAATGATGAAGAACTGTGGGAAACTGTTCTCACCAGAGTTCACTTGGCTTGGAACCAATTCTCTGGTTCTTTTTCCTCCAGAAACCTCCCCAAGCGAATATGTTCATCAGCCATGTGGTAGAAGCCCCATCAAAAATACTTCTGCAGGGACTCGCCTACCCAGAACCTCTTCCCTGGGCCCCCCAGGGCTCCGTGTCCCCAGCCCACCCGCAGAGCAGAGTGCAGTCCCGCAGCTGCTCAGCACTGGGCTACAGCCTAGAACCCCTCAGGTACCAGAAACAACTCATTTCTCCCCAAACTGCTTGTGTAGCTGCCTCCAACTTACAGAGAGCACCACGTTCCTAATGTTCCTCATGCACGTCTGGGACCTGGAGGACGAAGAGTAGAAGATGCCATGAGCGGACTCCCGGAGCAGACCTGAGCAGGGGAGTGGGACAGGCCAGCATTCCCTGCAGGAGGCAGAGCCTCCCCCTGTCAGGCAAAGGCAAGCAAACCCTCAGAGAAAGCTGCTGACACTCTACAGCCTATTTCCTTAAATCTAGTGCATTTTCCCCTTCCCTGAGAGCCACAGTACTTCTCAGCCCCATCTTTTTAATCTGATGCTCACATTTAAGTGTTCTGCTAGTTAAACACTCCACTGCAAAGCTGCTGCTGGATACCTCCCTCTCCCCTCGCCAGAGCAGAGCAGCACTGTGGAGCAATACCAGCAGCCTGACAGCCCTGATAGCTTTGGGAATAAGATGGCACTGGTCCCAGAGAGCACCAAACCCCCACAGCTTGGGGATTACGTTACACTTCAACCTGTCATCCATCAAAACCCAGAAACCAATCTCACCCAGTGGAAGAAAAATCAATAGCTTTCTCTTTCAGCACCAGGGGATGTATTTTGTCTCCTATCCCAGGGCCTTAAACAAGGGACATGATCCCAGATAACTTATCAGTGATGGTTTTGTAGCAGCTAAGGACATCTAGCACATCGCAGTGGGCTTTAGCCATGGGCCATTTCTCTGGTTCAAAACTCATTCCTGTTAAGAGAGGTTCAAACAAAGCATTAGATGGAGCAATGCAGGTCAAGCCATGCAGGTCCCTGCCAGAAGGAGAACACCACATACTTCAGGAGCTGAGCTGGAGACAGCACCAGCAACCATTTGGGTTCTGATTGGATGGCAGCCCAGCAGCATCCCCGTGCCAGCAGGTCACCTCGCCTTCTGCTATTCCTGGGACGATGTGCAGGAGCACTACATTACCCAGGAGCACCGGGAGGCTGGAGATGCCGAGTACTCCTTGGCAGAAAGAAAACGCTCGTAACCTATCACTGAACACCCTGATGGGGCTAATTGCTACGTTAGACATCTGAACAAACAACACTAATCACCACATTGAACAACTACAATTAATACCGTGCTGACGAGCAGTGCCACGCTGCCTTCATCTCCAGTGCCCTGCACAACCACCCTTGCATAGGGTCAGCTGCAGGGTCTGAACAGGTCCCAATGACTCTGGACATTCCTGCTCACCAAACCCATGGTGGGGTCATTTCCCCTGGCAGCCCAAGAGCAGAGCAGCAGCAGCACACAGCATCAGTGACTTGGTCTCCTCCTTTTGGCATGTCCTCTGCAGAACACAGCTGCAAAGTGGGCAGAGACTCATTGCTGACTAGTGTTTTATTCTCAAAACCTTTTGCATTTTGCTTCCTTCTTCTGGAGCAGACAGGGAATACTCTTTGGAAGGGAAAGGTGTTTTAGCACTTTGGTAGCTTCTGGGCTCCTGGAGGAAGTGCAGTGACAGGGGACAGACAAGGACATGACAGCGCTTTTGGTCCTGACACTGCACATAGAGCTGGATCCGGCTCCCACACCAGCACTGCCCAAGGCAGCTCACAGGCAGCCCCATAACTCTGCTGGGATCAGCCAGCACGACTGAGCCTCCTCCCATCAACCAGGAGATGCCAGGGAGAGCTGGACTGGTTTTAGAGCCTCTGGCTTGGCAATGAATTTAATTTCATTTATTTACAAAAACAGCATTTTTGCAGCGAGCCCGGGTTAAAAGCATAAATAAAACATTTTATGTCACACTGTATTTTCACAGAAAGAATCAATAGAGTTTTGATTTAGTAATAATGAGAAGAGAACCCCGTTTACTACCTGTCAGAAGGGCAAAAAACAACTCCAAAGAGTTTCACTCCCTCTTGGCACCTTCAAGTTGCCACTTTGCACTGGCAGTGCAGGGAGCAGCCTGGGGTATCCTGCATGGCTGGGAGAACATTCCAAACCAGGCAAAAGCAGACACACAGCTCACTCTTACATTTTTCCCCTTTTAACTTTTCCCCATGGCCTTGCTGGTTTGAGGTCTCTGGCTCTTTTCCATCAGGGTTTCCAAGTGCTCATATTGAGGGAGTTTGCATTAAAAGCAGCACCTACACCTGAAACATCTTTGCTCCACACACACAGGACCTGCAGCCAGGGATGGTAGGGAACAACTCAATCACCCCTCTACAGCAAGCTGCCCAAATCCTACAGATTGGGCATGCTGCACTCTCCTCTGCCCATCCCTACCACCCACCACAGCATCTCCAAAACCCCACATCCAAGACTGAAGATGATGCTGCCGACTAGGAGAGGGGCTGGAGCACAGGACAACAAGAGCACAGAGTTGCTAACTTACAGAGTTTCCCCCCCCCTCAAAATCCATCCTGAGTTGACCAATGCCAAATCCGATAAAGAAACAAGACAGCAGCTCTCCAGGAATGGATTATGGGGACCACAAGGTGTCACTGAGCCCTTTCCCACTGAAGACCCATCCACCCTTGTGCTGCTACTGCTGGATGGAAGCAGGGATGTGGGAGAAGCCAAAGCATTCCTGTGCTGGAGAATGTTTTGCTGCTAATTAGGCTGCGAGTGCAGCTCTGCCTCTCTGTGGCCCTGGCAGACGTCACTCGGTGTGACCCGGGCACAGGGGAGCAACGGGCCAAGGCAGGCACCATCTCATTAACACAGACCCACTCCCAGCCTTGCTACATCCTCCTCCCAGGTGTCAGCCACCAATTCCCACTGGATCCTCGTCACTGGGATTGGAAAACACAGAAGCATGAACTTGTTTGCTAATTCGCTCATCCCTGTGTTTCCAGGTGAGGAAGAGGAAAGGTTGCAACAAGCCTAAAAGGGCACCAAGCCCTTGCTTGGGCTTGTCCCCTCCCCACCTGAGGGAGCAGGAGGCTGTGAGAGAATAAAAGCCCCAGTCCTCTCCACAACATCCAGAGTGATTTGCAAATCAAGTCCGCTCACGTAGTCATCATCAGATACACGGGACTTCCAGTTAATTAGTTTCTAATGTTATTAATTACCTGTCTTGCATGCATTTTACATCAGACGCACAATGTTTAATTTCATACACAAGAACCCAGAGCACTTAACTTCCAGTATTAATCGGGAGGACTGTTTTTAATGCCAGTCTCATTTTCACAGCACAGTGCTGGTACTTACACGAGGAAAGCTCTGCTACATCCCATAATCTGGCACTCGGTTATCACCAAGAAGCACAAGAACCTCATGCTGTTGTTTAATTAAGTCTCTGTAGCACAAGGGGGGTTGCTCTGTTTTTCGTTAAGAAAAAGACCCCCCGGGTACTTGGCACTGCTCCTGCGGTGCCCTGAGCCCCTCCACAGAGCGCAGCCCTAGGGACTCTCCAGGCAGCTTTTGTATTTCCCTCAGATGTTTGCTGTTGCTGCCTGCCCCTGAATGGGCTTACTTTGCAGTTTATTTTGGGAGGCTGAATATTGCACTTGGAGCACGTTTCACAGAATGCTTACACCCCACTTTGTCACGGAGTTGCATGTTGCTTCCTTCATCCATCACTCACCCTGAGCCTGAGTGGAGGCAGGCAAGAAAGGGTGGGTGTGGGAAAACCATGGTTTAGCACTGTCTGTAAAATAAAAGGAGGCATCTCTCCACGGGTCCATTTGCACAGAGAAAATGCCCAGCCTCATTTGCACATACTGATAATGACCACAGCCATTAGTGCTCCAAGCCACAGGCTCTGAGCTCAGCGGGAGGAAGGAGGGAACCATGTTCCTTGCAGACAGCAGTCCCATGGACCGAAGGAGCCACCACCAAGCTCACCTGGTACAGCTGAGCGTGGACCAGCAACACCAGGGGGATCCCAGCCCTTGCCACACTGCACCCGCATTCCCCCGAAGGAAAAGCACCCAGGGGTTCCCCTGTGCTCCATGCTGATTTCAGGCCAGCTGGGTGTTCTCTTTGCTAACTTGCCTGGAAAACCCCCACGATACTTCAAGCCAAGGGCTCTTAGCTGCTTAAAACAGCTCTACAACTGGGTGAAGTAGGAGACAGTATTGGCACAATTCTGATGATGAGGTACTGTACAAACTCTGTTTCTATGGCAACACCATATTACAAAGCTATTTGGATATTCATTACGGCTTTCTAATTCTTATAAACCTATTTAGTCCATAATTCCCATTTATTCCAAGATCCTCTGTGCCATCTGTGTGACTCTCTGCTAACTGCACGGCGGACCTTTGCTTTGAAAGACTCTGCTCACCCACCCCACCAGGGAGGAGACCTTCACTCCAGGTGTGCTGGGGCCAGGACAACTGCAGAGGGAAGTGAAAGATCCTGCTCTGTATCTGGACTAAGGGAGTAAAGAAAACAGTGGCCTTCTGTGACACTCTGTCAAACTCCTGTCATGGCACGTTGAACAGTTTAAGCCTTAAAATAGACTGAGAACAAAAGGATAATATCATTAACAAAAAAAAGACTAAACCAAAACCAAGAAAAAACCCAGACAGTAGAAAGGTTCACAAGCATAAATCAAGAGAACAAAATAAGAATGATCACCAAATCAACACCACTGCATTTAGACAATTACCAAATGACAGAGCACAGCCACCTGCTAGAACATGGGTCTCACGAAGCAGCAGGGCTAGCACAGCACTGCTTATGCAAGGAAAGTCTTTGTTTCAAGAAAAATATATGCACCATCATCAAAGTACTGCCCCTTGCACCATGTCACCCCAAAGGCACAGTCTCCTGAACACTGGGTTCCTTATGAACCTCAGATAGCCTTGAAAAGGAGGAAGTCCTTCCCCATCACAACCAGGAATGGAGAAGGGGCTGCACACACTGAATTCATCAAAAGAGAAGCTAAAACTGGAGCCCCCACTCTCTAGTGCAGAGATTCCCTTCTTCCACCACCTTGCCCCTTGCAAAGAGAGCAGACTGAAAGAGGAGCCTCAGCATACATTCACAAGCAGCCAGCTCAGTCCACAGCACCTCGAGTGATGGCAGCAATGAGGTCAACTAGGAGCAACTACAGACCTGAAATTGCAACCTACTTTTATTAAACAGTAAGGAAAAAAAAAAATTATTTCTCCTCCCAGTATGTAAGGATGTAAGGTTACAGCAGAACTCAGTGCTGCAGGCAGGAGGGGAGGCAAGGGATGTCCACAGGTCTGAGAGAGGGATCTGCCACCTCCAGACTTCACCAGGATCTCTGGGCTTGCCACAAAATCCAGTATTCATTGGAACAAAGACTGTGATTTCAGACCTTGCAAGTAACTTATCTTCCTGGGTCTAGGTTATGGTCTATCTGCACATTCCTCTGAACTACCATGGATCTGATCCCATTTAGCAAATCTGCTGTTTATGGCAGAGCGAGCATGGGGACTATCCCATTAACACCTTGAAAACAGACAGAAAGCAACTGAAAGATTCAGACACTGAATTATACAACAAAGAAAACCCACAATGTTATGCCGCAAACACTGCAGACAGGAATCAAGACCACTTTGCTGGTTATTTAGGATGTACAAGGCTCCATCCCCAGCGCTCACTGTTTGCAATAAGACCCATGGCCATATGAGCCTGTAAGCTAAGGCACGCTGGGCACGGTGTTTCCAGCTAGAGCAGCTATTCCCTGCCTCCCTGGTGTGCAATGCCAACGATAACAAATTGTGGCTGCCTATTACATCCCAGAAACGGCCCCACTGCAGCAGCAGAGGCTACTTAAAGTTAAATCGAATGTAACATGCACTTAAATATGCACGTGCAAAAAAAATCCGTGTGGCACTTTAGGCACAAGTATTACTGAGTCTAGATGTCCATTACCAATTTAAGGTATTCGTTTAAGAACAGCTATAAAAATGATCTCTGCAAACAAAATGGCCATCGCTAATAATCTTGCCAAAAGTAAAAAAATTTATGGTGCACTATAATTACATTTCCAAAGTTAGAGGAATCACCATGTGGAACAAGAGTTCATAAGATGCTACAAAAATGTGCCACCACAGGAACACATCTCTGCTGGAGCAGGGAGTGATAGAAAGCTGTTTGCTTATTCTTAGCCTCTAGAGGTCACAGCCTCACAGTTAAATCCCTGAAGTCAGACAAGCAGTCGCTATTTTTGCTCCAATACATCATTTATAAGATGTTGCAATCTTTTAAACAGACCAATTTAAGGTCTCAATTTTGTGGACATCAAAAGAAACTTTGCTTGGCCTTTCTAGCTCCATATAATCCACAGGGCTGAGCGCAGGAAGGGTGTTGCAGCAATGCTTCAGCTCCTGCAAGTTGCCCGGGTCCCATTTGCAACCCATGGTGATGAGATGACAGCAGTGGGTAGAACTGCCGAAGCATGAAATTGGTTTAAAATGATGAAGTGAAGATCTGTTTTTCTTTGAGATCAAACCACATCTGAGAACACCAGCAGCAGTCTATTCCCCCCTGAAATCTGAGCCGTACCATTGTTTTTCATCCTCTTATTTTCCCGTTTGGAAACCAAAACCTACCTATACTATTACCTGTGAGTTTTTCACTTGAACAAATGCCACCAGGCAGTTTGCAGCAAGTTCTTGAAACGGAGAAGACAAAATGCCTCCTTCCCAATTCCTCCAGACCGCGAGATACAAAGCACCGTGACCCATCCTGTGCCATTCTGGAGCTGCGCCCCAAGTTGCTGTAACGCAGGGCCACTCAGCAGCAGCAGGGCCAGCTGAGCAGAGCAATATTTCTGGCAGTGATGGACACCTCAATCCAACGACCCAAGCATGGCAACCACCTGGAGCCATTTTAACATTCCATGAAATGGCTAAAGGCAGCACGTCCTCCTGAGGAGCGAGGAGGAAGCCAACGATGCTCGTATGACGATGGATGCTGGGCTCCACTGGTGCCAGGTGCCTTACCCAGACACTTGAGTGCCAGACCATGGTGCCACCCCTTCTAGACTTTGCATTATCAGAATATACAACATAAATGCATGCTCCTAGACCTTAACAGGACTTTCTTCCAGAGACGAACAAGCCCTCTCTTTTCACACTGTTCCTCGCTTATAAATAGTTCAAACTCATTAATAACTTAAAAGCAGGTGATGCTTGCTTGGTGTGGTTCAATTGCAGCTGCAGCATTTAGTGTACTACCACTCTCCAGCATGCCTCCATCATGTTCTAGCTTGTAACCAGATAACAGGCTTCCCCAGAGGGAGCAAAACTCTGACTTCCGAGAAAGAAAACTGTTTTTTGTCTAAACCAGAAATTTTAACATGAAAGCACTGCTGCAGGTTCTTTCTGGACACAGAAAAGCTGTGTCAGAAAAGCAGAAGCCAAGCCCAGGCCAAAGCTGAACGTACAAAATGAGGTTCCTATTTTGTAAATATCACCAGATAGGCAGTGAACCTATTCTTCTTCCTCCCTTCTGCCTCAGTGACTGCCTGCCCACATTGAAACACATCGACAGAGAAGTCAGACTTCAAATAAAACACGGAAGGACCAATGTGAACACTTTTCCAAATTTCTCTGGGGTCTTGAACAAATGTTAGAAGCTCAGGTCGTAATACAGCACTTGCACAAGCTTCATCAAGGCACCTTCATTCAAAAGCTACCTCTCCTGAAATCCTTTTCCTGTCATCATTCCTACAGTAAGCAAAGCTCATTCAGGCCAGACAGTCCTAAAGAAACCACACAACTCCAACGTCTTGGAACAGCAGCCAAGAAAACATTCTGAAGGAATAAAAATCGATCAGCTCCTGCTCCCTTCAAACATTACATTTTATAGCTTGGCTGTTAAAAACCTCAACACCACACCGAACACAGAGGCATCTGCCAGGCACTTCTGCTTCACTTCGAGATTCACTGCTGGGAAAGAGCTGTTCACTCCTCACTCCTGTATAAAATGCTGTGTTTGTCCTGGGGAGCACAGCCTTCCCTCCACCCCAGGCTCTCTAAGGCACCCACTGCCAGGCACCTTTCTTAAATCCTGGCTCTACCACCAGCAATCTTCTTGCCCCAGAAAACTGGACTTGGAACAAGAAGAAGAGATATTACTTGCGAATATCAGATAACCAGGCTCTTGCCACAATGTGACCACAGGTCAAAACTGAAATAAAACAACTGGCCATACCAGCCTATGTACCCCATGTACCCTATGTACCCCACAGAACCCACAGAGACAACGGCTGCTGTTGGGAAAACTGTTAATACAGTGGATTCTGAATCCTTTAACCAGTTGAATCTGAAGATTGCCATTTGTGCTTTGTCAGTCTCTTAACAACGTACCTGCATTTCAAACTGCTTCAATGAAAGGTATATAAATGTAGGTAAAGTGAAGCTGACAGGTTTGCCTCCAGTTGCAACAGAGCGGATTTCCAAAATTTAGCTCAGCATTTCTAAATGCAGACAGGGGTGCATTTCCTACTGGAATCAGCTGCAGCTCAATATAGGAGTTGATTAGGCGCTCACTGTGACTGCTCCAGAAGTCAATGTACATATTCCCATACTGAAGATGGAACCCTGCTCCTCCCGGGTCACAGAGCCTGGGGTCAGGTCTGCTGCTCATTTTTATTACTACAAGGATGCAAAAAGAGTCTGAGAGGAATACGTATCACTATCACTTCCAAATCTCTATTTTTTTCCAGCTCCTATGCAACTTCTCAACCTCAAACAAACAAACTAAAAAATATCCTCTCTGTACCTGTTAGTTAGGCTGAGAAGGTAATTAAAGCAACTGGATCTCCGGTACAAAAAGAAAAGACCATACCCTGCCTCCATCATCTCTATAACCATGGAGATGCTAAACAGCACTGGGCCCTCTATCCACACCAAAGGAATGCCACTTGAAATAGAACCTTTAACAACTCTCCTTCGCATATGATGATCCAGCCAGTTTCCCCCGCCCCCGCCTTGCAGTCCACCCATCTCCCCAGTTTGGCTAAAAGGATGCTGCAGAAGATTACAGTCCAGCTGGCACTGAGGTGGTCCAAATCCCCACCACGAGTTCAGACTGCAGCTAGGAGTCTTCCAGCTATGAGAGCAAGCTTCATCCACCTCCTCCCCTTCAACCTCCGCCTACTGCTCGCATCCCCTTGCTGACCCAGCTTCTGATCCTGACCCATAAGCTCTCAGCAAATGTTTATAAAGCTACAAATGCCAACATAACCCATAGCAGAAACTGAAAATAACACATCCCTACTTCTACACAAGAAATTCACATGTATGTGGTTTGAGCTGGCCTAGAAATACCCATTTCCCCCCGAATCACTGTTTAATGAAAAAGCAGTACCTCACCTCAGTACCAGAAAAATGGCACAGTAAATCTGCATGCTGTTTGCTTAAAACAGTTTAAAAGACTGCATTCAGCCCAAGCCCATCAACATCTAACTGAGCTGGGTTGGGGAGTTGTTTCTCTGGAGGTTGGTGGTGGGGTTTTAAGGAAAATATACACTAAAATCTCTATTAATAGCCAGATACAAAAATTACTAATAGCTATGAGGTCTTTTTTTTTTGTTGTTGTTAATATGTGCCTTGATACAAATAACCTTCAAAAACCTGAATCATCTGCCTGCTATCAGTTTGAGCCCAATGGCTGTTATTTTGTTATTTTTGAACACTCAGGTGAATCAGTGTTCATACGTGCACTTAAGAAGGTGAAATCTGGAAGAATCGCATCAGGACAGACTTTTGGGAATGCTGTAAGTGCAGATTCATCAGACTGTGCCTCAAAACCAAACCATCGCTCTGCTAAAAATTACTCAGTTGTATGCCTCTGTTCATTTGGAAAGACGATGCTATTGTTAGGAAAACACGCTAATTAGGATTCCTGTGCTAGTTTCAGCCTGAGTTTCTCTTCAAAATCTGCCTCTAGCAAATGCTGAATCCACTGCTTTTGTTTAACTAAAACAGGCTTATCATTTTTTTTCCTTTGGTATATTTTACAGCTCCGATTTGAGTAGGAATTTCAGTTTAGAAGCAAAAGAGCTCTTGCCAAGAACACATTCCTGTAACATTGCAATTTGATGGTTTGTTTTATTATTTTTTCCCCACTTAGATGTTTATTTGCAAATGATTAACCATTCTATATATGCACACAATGCAAGTTAGTGTTTTTCACCTACTCTTTGTCTGCAAGGGCTTAGCTATCATCAGCCAACCTGCATATTTAATGTATTTTAGAACAGTTGTATTTGCTGCGTTATTGCTGCAGAGTTTTGGACGGCATCCAAAGGTACTAAGTTTAGCTACCAAACTGGCTCTTTTAAAATAATTTCCTTGTTAAGAAGATGACTGCAGAGCCTCTGGCCGCTGTTTGGCATGGCAGAGCAGTAAGCTGGGTGCTGCCAGCACTAGGAAAAGGCAGCAATCCACAAGCACATGTGGCATTTCTCCCCATGGGTGACATCCCGAACGGTGCATCCGAGGGAAGGAGCCCCATTGTCCTGTCCACTCCCCACCGGTGCTGTCTGATGATCACATCAATGCTGCCTGCACGGCCCTGACACAGTGATTTACTGCTGGGCAACCTGAGGGAACCCAAATCCACCTGCAGCTGGAAAGCAATTTCAGTCACTTAAAAATGGTACAGGGCAGGAAAAGCTCCCTGCGAACACTCCCGTGTCCCTTCCTGCCTACCTCCGGGCCTGCCGGAACACGTGTGCACAGAGCACAGCGTGGCAGGATGTCACACTGGCACAGGGGGCACGGCACGCTGGCAGGGACCCTCCTCCTCCTCTTGGCTGTCACTTCAGGTGAACAATACACAACGAGCCCGTCAGGGCCGGGATGCTGGAGGCCATCCCTCCGGAGCATCCCCGGGGCTCAGCGCACAGGTCAGTGAAGGCACACCTGACAGCTCCAGCAGAGACTCGTGTCTGAAAAGCCATGAGCCAGTCCCAGCCAAAGGAAAAGTGAGAACAGACCTGACACCTCTCCCTGGTAGATCTCTTTGACAGACCTCCACACGCTGCACAGAGCTGCTGCCGAATGCCCACAGCATACAGATACCCTAGGTTCTTCCCAAAGATTTAACTGGATTCAGAGGAACCAATGATCTATAAAAGAGTATGCAGCTGCATCAAGAGACGTAGAGTTTTCTGTAATGAATTACTCAGTATTATTTCTTTTATGATTTCTGATTTAAATTAACGATACTGCAAAAACGCCCTACTTCTACCCTTTCTCACACGTGACTGGCAGAAACAGAAGAGATTTCAGGACTTTTCAAAGGCTCGTGCTTAGGGTCTCCTGCAAACAAATCCTTAGTAGTTTGGCACCAATCCCAGCAAATCTGTAACACCACTCCAGGTGAGATGATCTCCAGGCCATAGAATATTATATTAAATTCTTTCTCCTCAGAAAAAAACCCTATACCGTAGTTACTTCCTTGGCCTCTGTGTAGAAGCAGGTTTCTTCCACTTACTTAAACTCAGCTTTTATGAATACATTTATAACTACATTTAACTTTCACACAGATCATCCTCTACTATGAAAACTGAACACTATACTAATCCAAATTAGATTTGGGAGAAAGAATAGTCTATCTATCTCTTTATAATTATTACAAGAATGTATTCAATTTGCTACTTTCATCTAACAGCAATTACAACTGTTTACCAGTTCTAAAGCACAATCTTTAGGAAGCCATGAGTCATATTTCATGCTAATCACTGTTTATTTGGTATTCTCTTCTGAAAATAAAGGGATCAGCTCACAAACCCTTAAACAGAAATGATAAGAGAAAAAAAAAATCTAATGAAGCAGTGCATCAGAAAGAGATGAAAAAACTAAGATCTTCCACATGCTAAACAGTTTTACAAAGCACCCATTGTAAAAATTCATCCCCAGGACAAATGCTGACTGCAAATAAGACTGTTTAAGGCAATGCTTTGAAGCTACTTGGGAAAAATTAGCAGGCTGCTGGTACTACAAAAAAAATCTTCCTTCAAGGAGATTTAAGCTAAGTTTTAGAAGAATAAAGATTCCAGCAAAGAGATGAGATAGCCATGAACAGACCACTAATGAATGCACTGTGTCTCCTGGGCTGTGAAACAAGTGTGTCTGCTCCTGTTTGGTAAAGTCTGGGGGTGATGATTGTGCTCCCACAGCAGAGAAAAGCCCCTCCTGCTTCTGACATCCTGAGGCACAGCAGGTTGCTGTGAGCACTTTGCAACCAGCATTGCTCCTGCTCTCCTTGCAGCCCCTCCATCAGGAAGCTTTTGACAATGTCCTTAATGCCAGAAACACACATGGAACTTCTTTGTCGCTGAAATCTACAAATGTGAAAACATCACAGAACCTGAGCAAGAGACTGATACAGTGTGATTGGTGATCAGTATGGACTGAACGAGCACCTACAGGTTGTACATCTCGAGGAACAACGGGCTTGTGTGGCAGGTCCATGTATTCTGGCAGGGATGTGACCTGAGACTGGCCTCAGCCATGCCAAGGCTGGTTTCAGGCATGGACTGCCGACCAGTCTCCCCAGGATGTCTGTGTGGTGGCTGTGCTGGGGCAGAAGGTCAGAGCCTGGCCAGTGAGGATTAATTTGATCTTATCTGGAGTCGGAAAAGATCCGGCTGGGTGGGTATAGATGGAGCCCTGCTGGGGGGGTCAGTGGAGCTGGTCTGCTGCCGATGGGGACTCTCCTCTGGGGTTGGAACACAACCTAAAATAACTCTTCCAAGGTTGAAAGCCCTCACCTGATTGGGTGAGTGATTGCACGTTCTGGGTTACCCTTTTTAAAAACATGAGAATTCTTAAGTGAATCACATAATGAGTTTTGACATCACAAATCTGTACGCACATGTTGACAGGGCTTCAATTGGTTTAATCAGTTTATCTGGTTTAACTGTTTTATAAAATATATCTAATTTGAATACATAATTTGTCTCAATTTTATAAGCTGCTGCAACAGGTTGTCATCTCTAACCACCCATCATGTACACACACAAATCAGGATGGATCAGCAGTGGCTGGCAGCCCTGATCGGCTCCATGCGGCACTGTGTCCTGTTGTGCTTGTGCGAAATCAAGCTCCAACTATTTGTATTGGCTAATCTAAAACTAGTGGGAAGCAAATTCCAGCTTAATCCAATTCTTTGTGCTAAATTAAAATCCCTCACTAATCCTTCATCAATGCCTGGTAATTTGACAAAGGAGAGAAGCTGGGAGTTTCTGTAACTGATGGGAAGCTGCACGAGGGAACGCAGGCACGGCCCCTGCTGCTCGCCAGGCATGAAAGGGTGTGAACCAGCAAGAAATCCCTGGGCTCCATCCCAGCCTTGGGCTGGACACAGGCAGCAGGTCCACAACATGGAGCAACCCAGGCCCTCCTCTGCAGGCTGCACAACTGGTCATGCCACAGAAAAACAAGGAAAGGGGAAACTACAGAATTACTAGGACTGAAAAGGACATCTTAGCTCACTGACTCCAGCCATGAACCCAGCACTGCCAAGCCCACCACTAAACCACGCTGCCCTTTAGGCCTCCGTATGCAGATGGGAGGTCAGCGTGGCACACGCAGGGCACAACTGCCTTAAATAAATACTCGTGGGTGCATCATAAAACGATGAGAAACCTCAGCACGCTGCAAACATAAACAAAATCTCTGTTCTTGTCCTGATGCAAGCAGCTCCAACAGGAACCGTATGTCCAAATTGGGGCCTGAAACCCCATCTTGGGATCCAAGCACGCTGTTCATCCCTCTCTTTACTTAGGCCATCTGTCTCCAGCTCCTCCCAGCTGCTCGTGCATCCAGCCAGGGCAATCCGGCAGGGCAGGGTGAGCATTTCCACAAACACTGCCCATAGTGCACTTGCTGTCGGGACACACAGACGTCAGTGCTGCCGTCTCGACAGGCTTCACAAGACAGCCATTCACACCAGCACAACCCCCCTAGCAGCCACCACCCACGTCTTTTCCACAGCACCAAAATAAACTCATTCATTAGAACACTCGACAGCATTTTCCCCGCAGAGGAGGAAGATGCATGAAGGCTTCTTCTGAAAGCAGCATTATTCAGTGCTCAAGCTGCTATTTATTTGTTAGATGATGAGCAAGAAAAGGAGACATCGATGTACAACAGTTCTCTTGAGCGGTGTGTGAGTTTATTCTGAATGTGGATGACAGCGGAGCGAAGCCAAGAGGTGCTTCTCTCAAACCGCAGTGAGGCAGAAAACCCCGCTTTCAGTGGCTCCAGGACCCAGCAGATTTCCAAAAAAGACTCCCTTGCTGGGTCACAGAGGCCTTGCAGCCCACAGGCACTTCCCTCATCCACCCAAGGCTGATGAATGACCCAAGGCCAGCAAGACAACACAAACCATGGGAACAACTCCAGGAGCCCATTGGCCAACAGCATTTTTGCTGGAATGAGGCAAACATCAAGCTTTTCTAAAAAGAGAGAAAAGAAAAAGAGAAGAAAAAAATACTTCAGCCACTACTAAAAATTAATGTGGATTATATTTACTATGCATATCCAAAAAAGTGCTCTTCTGCTTTAGGAGATGTTGGCAAGGACATGACCTTTAATGCTGTGAGTTAAAGCAAAGGATGGATTTAGTGTCAAAGGACCATCTCCTGTGGAAAGAAGTAATTACAGCAGAAACCCACCTGATGGGGATTTTTATCCAAGGAAAGGTTTTAAAATACAAACCAAAGGTGCTCCTGTTAAGTACAAGCCCTATAAAATATCTGGAGATTTTGCTCTGATCACCATAGCTTGTGCTCAGAATTAAGAAATAGTTTCACAGTTTAAAAAAACCAAACTGTTGGAGGTTAGGATTTTTCTTTTTTTTTTTTTTTCTTTTTCTCTCAGGGACTTTTCTCCCATCTGTTACCTAAGAGATGATAACGACCGGTAGTTACGAGAGACAAAAGAAGTGGCCAAGGTGGGGGGAAGGGTGCAGCTGCACTCTGGCAGCTGAGGGGCTTTCTTCTGGAGGGGCAGAGATACCAAGGGATTCTGGTCTGGTCGGAGGGGCAGAGAAACCATGAGATTCTGGTTGGAGGGGCAGAGAAACCATGAGATTCTGGTTGGAGGGGCAGAGATACCACGAGATTCTGGTCAGAGGTGAGGGGCTGGGCTTGGCTCCTCTCTCTCTCAGGATCAGAGGGAACAGTCGAGCTGCTGCTACCGCGAGGGAATTCACTGCCACCGCAGAGTCTGGCCCAGTACTGTTTTCTCCTACTGTGAGCGAGGCTTTTGCTCATAAGAGTGGCCGTTGGACTGGGACCTTATTAACACCTGATCTGACACAAACCAACAGCCAAAATCAACCAGCAGTGACTCATTAAATGGTTACTAATCAAAGTGGAGGAAAAAAAATTCCTTATCTTCTAGACATCAGTAAAGGGAGGTTTTGCAAGGTCATGTGGTAAAACCTTAACGTTAAAATGAGACCTCAAAAACACATCAAGAAGAACCATTACAAAAAATCTGTGCACTTATCCCTCTCTGAAAACATGCTTTTCACTGGCTCACGGACATCAGAAGTCAAGGCATTGGCTCAAATCGTTCATCTCTCCCCTCCATACATCTCAGGGCAGAAATCAAATATTTGGGACATTCATAATTCAAGCTTCTTAAATCTCAAAATTAAATTAAATTTTCTTAATAAGCTACACATCATGCACTTCTTCTAAAGGGCTTCTTTTTTGAAAGATTTAATAATAACCTTAAATAAATAAATAAAGCATTTTACATCAAGAAGTCATAAAGTTCAAGTATGATAACCTTGAATTTAGTTTCCTGCACATGATAATGAAGCTCCAGAGTATAGGAAATTCCTACTGCTGCAGAGAAAAATAAATTGGGCAGACACAGTGAGTGCTATCCCTTAGTACAAATGAACATAAACCAGATGCAAGAATGCAAAGCCAGCATGTGCGGCCAGCTATAATTTTCTGTGATTAGAGACTAAAATGAAATGTAAAACAACATCCCAGAGTGTCAAATTAGTGAAAAAAGTCATGGACAACATAAAAAGAGGATTTTTGAAAGTCTTACAACTTCTTATAAAAATGATGAAAATGAAAAACAAACTCATCTTGGTATATTCAAATGGGTTTTCTCCTTAGCTTACCCTTGCACCCACTGCTGGATTTTTTAAGAGGAGGCTTGGTGGGGTTTGTGAGGTGCAGGCAGGGTCCCAAGCATCCCCCTGCTCCCCTTGGGACAAGGTGCTGGGGTGGCACAGAACCCACAGCCCTGCAGTGCCTTGGGCTGGGACTGCCTCCCACACTTGCCCTCAGCAGCATCCAAAAACCAAGGGATGATACACGACTTGAGAGTATTTCAGGCAGAAAACATTGCAAGATGAGCCCTCACCCAAGAGCAATAAAGCAATATATTACCAAATAGAAAAAGATCTCCAGGAAAATAATTTGGGGCTAGAGAGCGTTCCTTCATCCAAACCCAGATATCCGAGCAGAAGTTCCCACAGTGCTCTGGCTGAGGTCACCAGGAACAACGCCACGCTCATACGAGGTGACACAGCACCTGGCCTGCACACACAGCTGAGTGTTTTCCATTGAGAGCAAGCCGTATCCAAGGCCAGAAGTACCTGATGAGCTCAGAAGAGGAGGCAGGCTCACCCACGGGAAATGCTCAGTCCAAAAGGAACAGTGGAAACACAGGGGTCGGTGTAACCTCCTCAAACTGGCAGACAGAGCATAGAGGCAGGTGGACGTGTACACATGCAAATCCTCATTCCATTTGTTCCCTCTGCAAGCACAAACACGCCCAGCAATGTGGGATGCTGGTACCTTAACAATGCACAGCAGGGCACAAAGGGCTGTGGGGGCAAAGTGCCCCCCCAGGGAAACAGAAGATGTATCACCGTGTGCCACCTCACTGTGCCGTAATCAAAAATCCCCGGGCACCTTTCACCTCGCTGGATGAGAAGCCTGACAGTAAAGAAGGCTGCAAGGTTTGGAACAAGAATCTGATTCTGCCCTGGGGTGCTGTAGGAAGGCTGGGACACCAGCCTGGAAACATATCCTTACACTGAGCTCGCTCCCAGGCAGCTGCATGGCTTTCTCCCTGCCTCTAAGAATAAGCGAGCTCTATCCTGAAAATAAGCAGGATTTGTCTTCCCCAGGAGGCTGTGAACAACTGCTTGGTCTAATGAACATTTCGACATCCTTAATTTCTAGCCAAAATGTGTTTCTGGGCAGCTCATCCCCACAGTAATACACTGCCCATAAGGATTCAGCTTCAGGTCTGGAGCCTTGCTAGCAGATGAAGATGCATCTGCTTCCTTGCAGATAAACAGCTCTGCTGAGGAGGCTCCAGACAACACATTAATCCTTCTAAAGTCAGTTGCAATTTAAGGTCATTAAACAAGTTTAAAATTAACAAACTCCATGCAGAAAGCTGGTGTAGTGGGTTCCTACAGGCTGTCACATCTATCAGCACATCTGTGCATCAGGCTGCTTCCCACCATGGTTCTTCATTATCCCAAGATCTAGAGAAAGCAGTCATCGAGCTCTGGAGTCAGAGACAAGGGGAGGCAACAGGGAAAGAGGTGCTCTCTCTCCTTCTCCCCTTCCATCCCATGCACCCCCTCTGTAGGCAAGCGGTAGCGTATCGAAGCAGCAGGACCTTATGCCACCGATTTCTGACACTTCAGACACTTTCAAAGTATCTGCCTGTAAGACCCTGGTGAAGAGTCTAAGTGGAAGATGCAAGTACAGAGATGAAAATTCACTGTTTAGCATGATAAAACCAAACAAAACAATGGACGCCACTCGTTCCATTTCACAGAGGAAGAGGCAGCATTAGGCTAAAAGCTGCTCCTGGGCAGCAGATGGCTGGGCTGGGGGGTCCCAAGGCAGAGGAGGGGTGTCCCTCTGCCTTGGTTCAGATGGACAGGTGATGCCTCAGGATCTCAAAGGGAAGAAGCAGCACAAAGCACAAGACTTCATCAACAAGGGTAGTTAGGAGGCAGGAAAGCACAGTACCGGGGGCCGAATCCAGTTTTCCACAGAAGCATTTCTCACCCAAAAGGACTTGAATACTTTTGCCTTATTCTGAAAAGAGGTTCCAAGTCCAGCAACCTGTGCATCTGTCCACAGCTTGTCTTCCCATGCCCAATTCCTAGGGACCCCCAAGAGGCTTTTGCAAGTGCCCACCTATAATCAGTCCCAGTAACACCATTTTTAGCCCATAGTTCTTCATGCACCAAGGACAGACTAACTGCCTGTGAGACTGCTCCTCATTTACACTAGATGAACTGGTATCAGAGTGGAGACTTCAGAGCATGTGGAGCTGAAAAAGGAAAGGTGCACCTTTCTTCATCCCTTTCATCTTTGCTTCAGGAGGCCAAGGGTCTTGACAGGTAACTTTTGTTGGTTTATCACCTTGAGAGGGCAAGAGTATGCAGTACGGAAACGTGTTCAGAACTGAGATCGCATAGGAAACAGAGCCTCTCCTCAAAAGCAGAAGTAACCTCCAGCAGAAAATCAGAGAAGATAGGGCTGAGTGATCCTGTGAGGCCACCTGACTTGCCAAACTGTCAGTCCATAACTCATGGGCAATGCTCAGCCTTTCCCACCCAAGAGCACCTCTCAAATGCTAACACTTGCAGCTTTAGCTGACAGTCTCTCCTTGTTTCTTAACCTTTCATCTGGCGGCAATATCAGTCTTTACAGATTTTTCTTATAAGACATTCAGCTCCAGTACACCTGAAGGGGAAACAAAGTGGGAGGTTATGAATGCCTGGCTCTGTCATCAACCCAGTTCAAGCTCCAGCAAATCTCTAAACTTATTTTACTGCTGCCACAAGACTTTGATATGAGCTTTTCCAGGACAGAACTAGTGGAACTCCAGCCAAAAAGCACCGTGCAAGAGCCCTGCACCACGTGCTTGAACCAAGCACTCAGTAAATTCTTTTTGGGATGGATGCCCTGGGGACAGACCAGGCTTTAAAGACACCCTATCACAACTGCAAATCATCACTGAAACATCACAAATGCCTGTCTTGTTATCCCTGGGTTTGCCCAGGAGGCTGCCTATCACTGAAGGCACAGCTTGCCTCTCTCAAGGAAGAATTCAGGGAAGAGCATGGCTGATTTCAGCGGCAAAATTGTAAAGCTTCTTTGAAACATAAAGACTATGATACCTGTGTAGGCCAAAGATCTCTCTAGCCCAGAATCCTAAGGTGATTTTGTTCAGTCTTTGAGCTCATATAAATTTTGAGTACCCACAGTGAAGAGGAGTCATGAGGATCCACCTCCCACAGGTTGTTTGAAGTTGATGCCTGCTGGCCTTTGCACGGCGAGACAGCAGTCAGCGATCCCCAGTCTGATCCCTCCAAGCCACACATGGTTTTGCAGGTTTTGATCATACTCTTACTCCCCACCATCAGTTTTCCAGGCAGCGTGAGCTCTCCTTTGTGTGCAGCTCTGAAGCTCAGCCCTGCTGCTGGCAGTACAGCTGTCACAGCTGCTCCCCACGGGGTGTCACCTGTGCTGAGAGAGACTACCATTGTCCTGGGAGCGATAGGACATCCAGAAGTCAAAAGAAGAAGTCTCCTAAACTGAGAGAGGCTTAAGCTGACAATGGTAAGATGCAAAAAAAGAATAATTAACCTACGATCAAATCTATTCATCTTCTTTTACTTCAGTTGCATAATTGAAGCCCAAAGACATGGCTCTATGAGATGCGCAGCAGCACCCTGTGGGAGGGGGAAACCAGCAGAGTTGTAACCTGTCCTTCAGGCTGTTTACTACATAAAAAAAAAAAGTTTTGCTCCCTTCCGACATAAAACTCACAGACTGCTTCCCACACATACTGCAGCATAAAATCTGAGTCCTTACAAAAGCGAGGATGGTGGGACAGACAAGAACCCTCCCATGCTGCAGCCTGGATTGGGCAGAAGCACCGGCAGGTCTTGCTTCCCACAGGTTTGCTGGAGTCTCAGCCTGACCTGCAGCCAAGCCTGCAGAGGGAACCACCGTGAAATTCCCCCAGGGAAAAAGGCAACAGGCCTCAAAGGCTTTATACAGGGAAGAAATAATGCCAGAAACATTGCTCCAGTCCAGTGCTTTCCGTGGAAAACGGAAGACTATTTTTTGCTTAGATAGAAGATAATGAGTAAATACAGAGTGGTGGGGACAAAGGTTTTAAATAGGATTTTCCACTAATGACTTGGTCTTTCAAATTTCCATTTTCCCACCGCTGCAGGAACACTGTCCCACAGCCTCTGCTGGGAAACATCACATGATGGTGCTTGCACAGCACCTGGCAGGGTGAAAAATCAGACCCCAGCTGAGCTCCTGGCACATTACTTTTTATAAATACAAACTTTATTTGAAACTATAAATATCCCTAATTTAGAATTTTGTTTAAAATATAAAAATCTTGAAAGACTTTCTCCAGATAGTATTTTGCTTATAGATTTCCCTCCCAGCAATTTTGATGTCTTCTTACTGGTTATTCTTTCCTTTTTCCTTACAACAGAAAGTATTCCTCAGCCCCCAGGAAATCTGTCTACATAGAAGGGCAAAAAGAAAGGAAAATGCTTCATGGGCAAAAAAAAGCAGAGCTCTACAGAAACATTTTATATTCGCTCAATCAAGAAGAATTTAAGTATTAACAAGCTACAAATGTTAGAGAACTAATTTCACACACTTTTCTTTCCTCCAAATTAGGCTGTTATTCTTTGAAATAGAAGAAATAGCATTTTGCATTGTAAATTACTTCCACTTCTGTGCCACGCAGCCTCAACAAGCTACACTGACATTCACAACACACAAAAATCTACACTCTTGTCATGAGCCTGAGCACACACCCTCCTCCTTTCAAGCCCAATTCCCAGTAATTCCGTGAGACTTTAAAAATGACATTCTGAGCGCAAAACTCCAGCGGCTTGCTCCTGTCAGAAAGGGCAGCGTGGGAAATGATGTGCGTGCACCAACCTTCCGAATTAATTGGGGTCTGATGGCACGTGGAGCAGTGCGGGGTGTGAGGAGAGTGGGGTGTGTGACCAATTAGCATTTCCCTGTTCCCCAGGCCCCGAGAGATGTGACTGCGCTTCCCTGCCATCCACGTGGCACCCTGAACCCAGGGCTCCCTTAATGAAACGCACACAGCCAGGAAGGGGCAAGGATTTGGGAGGGGATTTTGACAGGAAAAGGAGATAGGAAACCAAAATATTTTGGTATTTCAGATTTACTTTCACTGCAACCTATACAAAATGTATCCCTAGTGGCACTAGTTGCTTGTTATCATCATACATGAAGGAACTCTACATGAAAGAGCTGTGCTCATGGAAAATAGGTTTAAAGTCAGGTACAATCCCATCCTGAGCTAACTAGAAGAGAACAGGCAGCAGTGTCCTTTTCTGCAGTGAATATCTCAGGATCTACTCTTCTTACAGGGCAAGGTGCTCCAGGCAGGCCAGCACTGAAGACTGACAGCATTTAAACAGAGGAAATACTTTCATGCTGGAACATCCCACCTCTTGAGTCAAACGGGCGTGGAACTTTTTTTCTAAAGCCTTGCATATTGAGCAAAATGTCCACTTCTTTACAAAACAATACCCTAAAATCACCCTATTAGCGGGTACTCCACTCATATCATCCTGGAATAATTTTCATTCATAAAGTATCTCCTTCAACCTTTAAGACGCTCCCTTGCCACAGACAGTTTCAGTGACAGCACTGTACATTGCCAGTGAAAAATCAGAGTTGACATCTACATTTTAAGTTTAACAGAAAATGCAATTTACAACTTCCATACTTCCAGATGAAAGAAATCTAGTTATCTTTTATGAAAGCAATTATTTAAGCTATCAGAAATAAAACAAAGCAGCAACATATTTGACAAGCTACATGCCCCCAAAAAGATGGAAAAAAAGCAGGTAATGCCTTTTTTTCCACTAGCCTACATTAAACAGGAGCAGGAGGAAAGGGAGGGAAAAATGCCCTCACCTCTTCAGGCATAAATTAAATTGACACATTCAATATCATCTACGTGAGGAGTACACTTTAACTGACAAGCAACTCAAGCTACGAGAGAGCCCTTCCCACTTCCCCAGCGTTCAGAAAGGCACATTAATACAGGACCGCAACCAAACGCCGCGATGTTCCGTATCAGGTAGCTTAGCAACTGCTTTTATTTCTTACGGCTTTTCTGAGAAAGAGGGGCAAGAGGGGGCTGAAGCAGCACGGAGGAAGCAAATGTCATGTTTGGTTTCTTTCTGAGTAGCTGACGAGAAGGAATAAGGACACGCAGTCGTTACAGATGGGAAGGATGCGGTGCTCGTGGAGGGACTCTGCAACCAGCGGGTGGCAATCCCAGCCCAGCGGCTTTGCCGTTTCCTCATCCTCGAAGGCATGGAGAAATCTCACCACGTCTAGAGCACAGCCAAAGTAGAGCAAATGCATTATTTATTACCAGAAGCTTGGGGGGGGGGGAAAAAAAGAAAAGATGCTCAGAGGCTCCTTCCTCCCTGTAGCTCTCCAATTCTTTGGCCACATCAAAATTCTTCCTGCTTAATCTCTGCTGCCTGCTTGAGTGGGGAAGAAAAGCTTGACTAACAAAAGCCAGAGTGTGCCCAGGCCCAGCAAGGCTCTGTCTCCAGCACAGCAGCCCACAACCACCCCGTCTCACTTCCAAAGATATACATATTATTACCAGAACACTTCACCTGAACAGCCTTAATAAAATACGAGGGGATATTAACTAAGCTGTAAAAATCTATAAAAATTCTGCTTTACAAGAGATATTTACCTATGAATCAGCAGTTGGGTTAATTCATTATTCAGTAGGCTTGTTATTTACAGTGTATTACAGCTTTGTAAATTATTTATATGTGCTTGTCTCTGTCTGTGCATGGTTTTCCCTTAAGAGACAAGAAATGTTTATTATCTCCCACACAGGGAGGTTGTTTCAGTCAGAGGTAGGATATTAAAGCATCTGACGCTTCACTCTGGCTTTCTGCTAACCTGCATTCTCTTGTGCTGCTGTGTATGGAATGCAAACACACTGATGAGCATGGGGATCCCAGGGAAATCCACCCCAGCATCCGGGAGGTTTCAACTCAAACCCAGCCTTTTTGCACCATGGAGGTGAGGATCCACTCAGACAGCAGCTACCCCAGGGCCATAGCCAGCCACAGCTCCAGGAGGAAAAGACTTTAAATTTCATTTTGTGTCGAAGTGCAAATATCCACCATCAAACCAGACTCCTAGCAGGAACCTTTTTAGCTGCTAATGGTAGGTTAGGTCTTAAAATCTGCTGCCTAATTGGCAAGCATGTGAATTTTACGTAGCAGACGCCAGGAAAACCATTGGAGGGACCCGATCTCCATCCTTCCAGGTAGAGAGCTGGACCACAGCTATGGAAAAGATGAGCTATTTGGAAAAAATTCTTTACTCAGAGGGTGGTGAGGCACTGGAACAGGTTGCCAAGAGAAGTAATGGCTGCCCCATCCCTCCAAGTGTTCATGGCCAGGTTGGGTGGGGCAATGAGCAACCTGGCCAGTGGAAGGTGTCCCTGCCCAGGGCAGAGTGTTGGGATGAGATGATCTTTAAGATCCCTTCCAACCCAAACCATTCCATGATTCTACGAAAAGTCATCAAACACAAGAGCTCCGCAGCACTGCTGCCCAGGGCCAGCTGCTTTGGGTACCCAGCATGGACCTGGGAACATTAAAAGCTCTCTTAGACCCAAATAATATCAACAGGAGCTCAGTGGATTCTTTCATGCATCCCAAAATCGGTCAGCCAGCCAGCTCCCACAGATACCAGCTGCAGAGGAGACTTCCCAGTTTTCACACAGGTGTAACAAGCAGGGCTTGGCAGCCACGTCCCTTGAAAAGTACTCCAGCGACTGCTCTGATCCCACCATTCCTTTCCTTAGTAAATCATGAGAAAATAATGATTAAACATGGGTTTTTTTAAGGCATCTAGCAAATTTAAGACTTTTCATCAATAGAAAAATGAAGCCCACATTCCTGTATTAATGAAATTCCAACCCTCCTGCAAACGCAGCTTGGTGCCCGTCCAAGATAAGCAGTTCATAGTAAACATGAGCCGTGGCATTTGCCATTCTCAACATAAAAATACGTGCAGATGGACATGTGCTAAGCCACACACTAGCCTGGAGTGTGCTTGCCTGCTCAGCAAATGTAACAACAAATTCAGAGCAGGAATGCTAACAACTGTAAACAGCACAGTTTAGTACTCCTATCCACCGATAAATGGGAATTACTTAAAAACTATCAACCTAACCTGGGAAGTTGGAAAAAGATTGACTCCAAACATCTCTCTTGCTGGCTTGAGTAGTGATGAGAGACCTCAAAAGTGGAGTGAATGAGGAAAAAAAAGGCGGGGGGGGGGGATGAGCTTCAGTGCAAATAAAGGTACCAGAAAGGTACCGTTGAGGTAGAAAACACCCAGGGAGGAGCAGCCAAAAGGCCTGACAGGGCAGAGCAGAGATGCAGAGGGCCAGGCAATGACCCCTTGGGGCATCTCTAATGTTGGGGGCAATCAAAGATCAAAGTTGCTCATATTGCAGGCAGACCAGGACGTGGCAGCTCTGGAGAGGCAGAGGAGCCCTTCCCCATTGCAGACCCGGGGCAGGCTGTGACCAGCTGGCACTGAGCTGGCACGTGCCACGGCAGCTTTGCAAGGTCTCACACCACCCCTGCTCGCAGAGCGCAGACACCAAGTGTGTTTAACTTGATTAAATATTAACAACCTTCCTATGTAAAGTCAGCATTAAATCACTAATCGCATTACGAATTTTTTAAATACTATTGGCAACGTCTGGCCCGATTTAAGTCAAGCCACTCCAACAAAGAACTACAGTATTTTCATTACCACTAAAATTACAAAATTTCTGACCTCAAAGAAGTCTGTCACACAGCTATTGTTTCTTTTTCCCAATCTACTGATTGTGAAAACTTAATGAAACTGCTTATACATAACTTTCTCCCTTTTGAATTAAGTGAATGGATTTCCCTCCCATATCAGAAACCACAGGAGCCCTGAGATGGCCCATTTTTCACTCTCACAGTCAGAGTTCCTATCTTTAGGTCTTAAAGAACTTTGGTTTGCTGTCTTGTCATCTTTTCCTTAGTAAGTGCTCAAAATACAATTTATTCTCACACATTTTGATGATGCTATGGTTTCTCCATTCATAACTGACTTTTCAAGATAACAAAAGACTTTTATTGACAGAAACTTGCTTTTCCCTCAGCTGCCTGAAAAGTGAACTTACTAGAAACACTTCCAGTGGCTAAAAGCCTGCGCTTACATCTGGGCAACAAATTTTCCAGTGGGTCTCCCACATGAAAGTAATGTCACTGCAAGACCAAGACCAGAATCTGAAGCAACACTTTGCATCAGGGATCTGCACGGCCTTTTTTCGTTTTGAACAAGAAAGTATTCTCAAACTCTACATCACAAATGCATTTTGCAATATTCTTTCACTATCAGCTGAAGATTTCAAATACTTTTATTCATTATTTACTACCAGAAATGAGATTTCAAAGAGAAAACTTTTTAAAATTAGGTTTGGTGACAAAGTTTTACAGCAACCAAGCCACCAAACCGGACTGAAGAAGGTGACTTCTGTGTGCAGGGGCTCAGCAGATCCACCCTGTAAGAAGGCACCACACTAGTCTCAGGCTCTTCAAATAACTTTATCCTCTCAGACTCGGAAGTGGGGAGCTTAGTAGAGTTTTCTCTTACAAAGAAACAGTGAGATCTACTAATCCTCAGATTTTCAGAAGCATGGTACAGACAGGCCATCAGACCAAATTTTTCACATTCTAAACTTCCTCATTAGCAGCACAGTCCTAATGCAGAGGACAGTATTTCTTGTGTGCATCTGATACGCTTTAGATAATTGTATTTCAGCACAGCTTCGCAAATGCTATTTCTGTGCGCAGTAATTGAATTCCGGTTTCTTTTCAAAGAGAGTTTGAGACAAAATCACAGGCAAAACAACAGTAATTAGTATATCAAGAATGCTACAAATCCTGACGCACACATATAAATCTATACAACTTATTAAATACGTATGCATGGACACTGGATTTTTTTCCTGGATAAGAAAGAGGGAACACCAAATCCAATGCAACACAGCCTCTCTTCCTCAGTATATTTTATGGCTACCAGCCCACGAGAATCACTTAAATAAATATAAATGCAAACCCAAGATTCAGGTCAATTATTTAAATGAAGGCTGTTGCCTTCATTTGTTGTGACTAAATCCAGTGGTTTAAATCCATCAAGCCCAACACACCAAAGTCTTACACGAGTCTGTCCATCACTAGACTATTGGTGCTGTGCTCTGCTCGCCTTATCATTTTTAAGCAAAAGGGGTGAAATCCTGTCTCTGGAGGAATCAAGGAGATTTTAGCCATCCTTTTATATGCCCATTGCTCAAGAATTGTCTGGGAAGCTGGCAAGCCAGCCTCAAGCCATGCAGAGCTCCCAGCCAGCCCCTGGCAGCAAACCCCTCAGCCCTGCCATCGGGGAGAATTGAGTCTCTGTGGCAAGAAGATGGCCCAGCTAAAGTCACAGGTGGCCAGAGCCAGGACAAAACCACGAGCACGGTGAGGAGGTCTCCATGGATGAGCTTGCAGGGATTCCTGTGGGTGCAGAACTAAATGCAGCCTTCACGCCTACCAAGGCAGAAGCACCACAGGCACCCCAAACGACACAGCCCCCCTGACATCGCTGCATGCCTGCTCACAATCCATGAACTCAAAAGCTCAGAGCCAAGCATGACAGCAGAGGACCTTTCCCATAACTGCTTTGCTGCTTGTTAACAACACCCTTAAACTAAACCGAAGATGGAACCAAAATTGTGCTTTTCTCTCTGCCTTCCCTTCCCACACCCACCCCTCCAACGTGTAACAAGTCCCTCATCACAGCTCCCTGCCTAGGAGCTGTTTCAGCATTTAAACTCTGGATGGGCTCTAACAGGAATTTTGTCCTCAGAGAAAACCTGGTTTCCCAGCTGTGTGTATCAACTGGGTATCTGCAGTGCAGAAGACTCCGTAAGCAAAGCGAGAACGATGCCAGCTCTTCCCCCTGCAATCTGGTCCCTATTAATTTAGAATTATTTGAAAACTCCAATGAAATATTGAATTAAAATGTAATTGCAGGGGTTGGGAAAGGTTGTGGCACTAAAGCTCTTATGAAGCTGCTTCATCTACATGACATTTTGGCAGCATTTACTGCCAGCTATGCAATTTAAGCGTGGAATCTAATAGCCAAAGGGAGAAAGATCCCAAAGCTGCACACTCTGGAGCATCCCCCCACATTGTAAGATAACCGTCCAGAGGCAGGATATCTTAATATACTGATCCTAAGCCTCCCCTGCAGTGAGAGAGAGTTCATATAAAAGAAGAGACACTCCAACAACAGCAAAAAAGAAGTGTAAAACCAGAAAAACAGCTCTTGGTTGGTTTCCACGTGCCATCTAAGACTCTAAACGTGCAATGTTCTTGCTTCACCCCTGTGGGCACATTTTGGCGAGCATTTCCCTCGGTGGTACGGTGTGCCATAGCTGCACTCTCTCTTCCAGCCCAGTTATTTTTACTCTGCATTGACTCCCCAGCCTGGTTCACTATGGAGCCGTGATGAGGAAAGCAGCAGAGCAGAGGCAGCTTCAGCTGATGGAGAGAAATGCTCTTTAAGCCATGGTCTGAAACAGCGTAGGCAGACACTGAATTAGATCCATGTTCTGCTGCTCCTGTTTCATATTCATTATCATCCAGCAGCAGCCACCAACGCACTCGCCTGCTCTTCTGGAGCTCAGCCACGCATGGCCACCCTGCTCCCTCCCCGGCACATGAGGCACGTGGCCTTCCTCCTTGCTGGGCTGTGCCTAAACCCCCTCTGAGTGAATGATGGAGCAGGACTGCAGGAATAACCCCACACCACTGTCATACAACCCTTTTCCTACATCTCGTGGCAGCCGTGCCTTTCTGGCCGGACCGTGGCATTCAAGGCGAGTACTCTGCTGCTTTTAAGTCACATCCTGCACGTGCTGCAGCAAGAGTTAGCAACAGGACAGCAAATATGCCAGGTATTACGTACAGCCCCACTTTGGGATGACAGAGCATCTCTGACCTCCCCAGCACCCATCCGGCTGTTACCCGTCAGCACAGACAACAGCTCACGTAGGAGCCCGAGAGCTTCTGCACGCCCATCAGCTGCATGTATAAATAGAGACTCGTCTACTCCACAGACACCGTGTCCTGCAGCCCAAAGTAACTCAATATCCTCCCACCACACCGCCAGCCTCTCGCTCAGACGTCCATATAAAGAAGCCTTTGCAGGCATCTTTAAAAAAAAAATCCCACAACTCCACCAGAGCAGAAGCAAGTTGTAAGTCAGCAGATCCCACACGAGCCTCACGTTTCAACCAGGATGCTCTGCCCACAGCTCCCTCCTGGTGTCTACAGTGCTAAACCGGGACACGTGGAATCAGTCAGACTCCTGTGGCACTTAGCCACATCCCTAAATAAATCCTTATCACCAACCAGCATCTCACTGGGAGGCAGCGGGGTGCCACTGGGACACACGGCCCTCTCAAGGCGAGAGGCTGAGGACGCACTGCCGCAGGTTTGTGCTGTCCCCAAACCCATCCCTGTGTACCCACGAAGAGCTGACCCAAAGAGGGCACTGAGCGCCACTGACTCGGCCTCCCCGGTTGCAGGGACAAGACCCCACGTGCTGTTACTCCACCACACTCAAGAGGGGTTGGCCAGAACCAGTCATCTGTGCGTGTTTGCCAGAAACACTGAGGCTGTTGTTTTATTCAGCCACCAGGAATGCAAAGACATTTGCCACAGACATGGCAAACATACCGCTTGTCCAGCTAAAGGCACTAAATCCTGCCTCCCTTCAGGAAAAAGCAGATCCTGAATATAAATTAACCAAAGTCTACTAAGGCTCCAAACAAGAGCTCCCCTCTTAGCCCCTAGCTCTCCACCAGCCCCAGAAGGATGCAGGAGTCTTCACAGAGATGGATCTTTATTTATAGGCACAGATTAGCATACAGGACTCCACTGTACAATATGTCCCCATGAGACAGAGTCTGAGGCGACACCAGCCACAGACAGTTATTGATTACAAGTCAAAATGAAGAACGGTCTGTTTTGAACCAAACAATTTTATTACAGTCTTTGCTACCAAGACACAGTGGCTCTGAAGACTGGCTTCAGCAAGCAAATCTCCAGGCAATCTGTCAAAGGCAATGCCAGCATATTATTCTACAGGGTTATTCGAGTGACCTTAAAGCAACTGTATGGACCTCTGATATTTGTGCAGGTCAAAGACTGTCTTCATACATTCTGAAGACATATCGTAGATATACAGCATTGTGTCAAAAGAGGAACTTTTTTCTTGTCCTTACTGAAGTCTTTTAGCTCATTTAGTCACCAAGAACATAGAAAGTTGAGAAGTACCAAGACGCCGTGAAACTCACTTGAATGTTCACGCTTTCCATCCCCACAAAGAAGCGACCCTATTTCACGACAAATACCTTACAGAGCCCAATATCCTCTCACTCTCCAAAGATGGTTATTTCACTTGGCTCGACACTAATTCTGGTTTCATTAGATGAGTATCAGCTTCCAGAGTTAAACTGAATCCATAACATGAGATGGAAACTAAACCCAGTGAAACAACTCTCATATATTACCACTTTTAAAAACGTGCTCCTGCACAGCACTAGCATGACAGCAGCTCAGCTTCAGCTCTTCATTCTCAAGTCAAGGGCATTTATTTCATGTCTGTCTTAGCTGCTTGGGTCAGTCTGTATCCACCCATACAAACAGATTTCTGCACAGCACAAAGTAGTGGTTTTCTCCTAACCTGTCAGCCTCCCGGGCAGCAGCTATACCCAGGTAGGCAACAAAGCCATGAGCCTGCTCACCAAGAGCTCTTCCCACCTGTCAACAGATGCTTACAGCACCATGATGAATATCAAACAACCAACTTGCACACCATTGTGCAGCTAAGCGGATGCTTCTTGCCCTTCTAATAAAATAGCTAACAAAACCAGTTTATTTCTTTCTGGACGTGATGGCAAACAGTGAGTACTCCAAATATGCAGCTTTCTACATAACACACCCACTCTGTTGTCATAATACTTCAGCAGAAAAATAATCACTTTCAGCAGAATAACCACGTTAATTGAAAGTGTTGCAGTTCAGGCCTAATCCCAAGCCACTGACCCATGCAGGTGAGGGAACGTGCACATGCAAAGGCTGGGATCTGTCCCATAGCTGAGATCACAGCAAGCGCGTCCTCACTCGTGGGTTAAGTAACATCCCAGTGGCGTTTCCCAGAGCAGAGAGGCAGGAGAGCAGCCTTCATCCTCCCAGGGAACCGACAGAGAGGGTACAAGCATGACTTATTCCCAAAAGGGAAATTTGTGCAACTAACCTATCCTGCAAAAGCACTCACATATCTGCTTCTGTCTGGCTACAATTACCAGGCGTTTGGTATTTAGAGAAAAGCAGGACTGCAATTAGAGCTCGGAGCCTGGAAAGGCTGTTGGATGAACTCTGCAGAAAGGATCTACCGGGATGCACGGATTTCTCACTTAACCAGCACATAAAATAATGATCCATCAGCCATAAGAAATACACTGTTGTTTTGTTTCTGCAGTTCCCAACTGGTACATTCTCCTACTTCAGCTACCCGCCATATCCAGAAAAGCAGATGGCACCATTCAAACAAAATTAAAATAGACAAGAGCATGCTAACTTTTTATGCCTTATGACGATCGTCTTTATGAGTTTGATTCGAAAGTGCGAAAACTATACGAGATCCAAGGTAGCATAAAGTGCGTCATGGGAAAAGGATTAACAAACATCCTTCCACTCCTACAGCAAATGCAGATTCCACAAAGGTTTTGCAAACCTATAGTTTTAATATTAATGTGACTGAGGTTGGCCACGGTTGGGGAAAAGTGAACGGAGGGCACATGCATTTATGTATGATTATGTGCACGCAGCAGGGAAAGTGTGCAACGCAAACATACGCTGGGCTGCATCACAAAATCCTAGGGCCAAGCTGCCTTGCAAAAGTCACAGACACTTAGGGGTGAGGGAGTATTAAAAGCGCACTTAAAAAAAAATATTTAGTTGGAACTGTTTTACCAACACAGCAGTCAGCACTGCGGGCTGTGAATAGATGGACACTGTGGCACTTTCACCCCTTCAATATCCTGAAAAACAGAAGAGAGGCAAGGGTGGGTAGGGGAGGAAAGGCTCAAGAGAGAAACCTCTCCAGTTCAGACAAGAAGTTCATCCCTTTCCAAACTCACCTTATCTGTAACACCAGTGTCACCAGAGGTGGGTTTTCAGGGCTGTGTGCAGCTGGTGCTCCGACTGCAGACATCCACCCCACACCAGGAGCCACCACAAGGGATGTTCATGGCCCTACAATCCTGCCCCATGCCTCATCCAGCGGGCACCTGCAGCCTGTGGAGAAGGCTCTGTGTGTGTGTGTTTTTCCACTAACAGGGAAGTGGAGAAAGGAAAAGATTCAAAGTCATTGCAAAGGCACATCTGAGAATGCAGCTTTGTGCAGAGATGTTGTGATACGTGGAAAGCAGCCGAACTCATTTTTGAAAGCATTTTTCTTCCTCCTAAAGGCTCTGCTGCCATCCTGGCAAAGTGCACCCTTGTCAGTTAGTGGCTAACCTTGTCAAGGGGAAGAAAAGGCTGGGATGTGACAGGTTTGACAACCTGTCAGATGCCTGGTGCTCTGCTCTCCTCCTGATCTGATCACTATCAAACATTAAACCACTGTTCCTCCACACAGGAGCGCAACTTGATGCTTGCAAGCCTCAGCCAAGAAAGATAGCGAGGCTGGTGAGCTGCCAAGATCCTTGCTTTGTCCCTTCCTTGCATGTTCTAGACTTCACTTTTATGATCTGATTGTTGAATGTGTCACACTGGGAGCAGTCCCACAGGAGTCCCAAAACAGGGACACTGAGATTGCCATTGGTTTTCGGGAAACTGAGAACTAGAGGTGGATGATGGACCTGTAAAGTATGAAAGGAGAGACCTGGGTGACAACTGCCTGGTTGCCAGTCTGCACAACCTAGCTTGCAAACCAAATCTAAAACTTGGAGAAACCCCAGATAGACCAAAATCTCCCCCATCCCCTCAGAAAAGCAAAACAGCCCTGCTCCCATAAGACATGTACTGAAAACCCTGGCACACTGCACATCCCTCAGCCTTTAGACACCCACTGAATGAGATCATCTACACATAAGGACTCTCTTTCTCTGTGTTCAGGAGGGGATAAAATATTTTAATTCATCTCTTCCCTCCACACACAAAACCTCTGCTCTTCCGGAGCAGCTTTCAGGATTCACGAGCAAAAGCAGCAGCACTGACTGTAAAACCCTGCTCTTTATGCTCTTTAATTCCACTGACACTGCAAGAGTCAAAGGCTGAATAGTCAGGAGTAAAAAGCATCCTGCAATCAGGAGCTGAGCTACAGCAAGTGAAGTTGGAGCACTAGTGTATATTTGAAGAGGCCATTTAGCCAACAGATGCCAAGGACAGACTACAAGTAGCACTTAAATTATTCTTTCATAGAGTTCATATTTAACTTATGGCAAAAGAGTCTGTTATTCTCCCAGTTCCCAGTGGGCTTAAGTCAGACCTTGTATCTGGTTAATTTGTTTCATGAAGTCCTCAGCCACAAAAGCAAGATGCCTGCTGCAAAGCCCAGCTGCTTCAAGGCAGCCTGGCCGTCTAACGGGTAAGTTGACTTCAGCAAAAGGCAACCTGGGGGCTTCCTCAAGTCTCAGGAGGCTTGTTAACTCTTCACAACCTTCTCTGTCAAAATGCAAAGCAGGCTGGGGAGCAACATCCCCAAAAAACAGTCCTCAACTTGTCCCATGCTAGGAGGAGGTACGACTGGAATTCCACAGCACTTGGAAGTGGGGTCTTGCCCAACTCATCCTGACAGATCTGAAGGGGGGCAGCAGGTCCATCACTGCTCAGCACTGCTGCTGCCCCAAGACACTCAGTGGATGGGCACATGGCTGCAGCATCCCTGGGGCTGGACCCAATGGGCTGTTCCTGCTCTCAGGTGCTAGCAGACAATGAGATGTGCCAGGCTTGGAAGCACAGAGACCTGCTGGGTGGGGGCAGCGGTGCTGCTGTGTGACAGCGCAGGACAGCAAGGCTGGCTCTGCAGGGAGCTGTTGTCCTTTAGGTAAGACCAAACACACTAACTCAAAGGACCAGACAAGCTTTATGGAATACACAAACCCTTTTCATGTCTTTGTAGCTTGTTTGCCCGAAGACTTGTCTGCTGTTCTTTTTTCCCCCACCCTAACTGAACTAACTGCTGCTTCAATACTTCAGACTCTGAAGCTCAGGACATTGCCGACACAAAGGATGGGTGAAGCTACCCCTTCCTGCTCCACTCTGCAGCCTCCTCACCTCTGCTCCCCACTGCAAACGGGTGCAGAGATCCCACACCACACATTCATCCAACCACGTTTTGCTGCTTTGAATAGAGCCCAAAACAAGCTTGTGCAAAGTTTAAAACACAGGTAAGAATTTGGGGGAGAAATACAACAGCGAGAATATTTTTCTCTTTAAGAAATAAAGTTCCACATCTCACATCACTTACGGATTCCCAGGGCTGCTCCCTTGCTGCAGACAGCTCACTGCTCACTTAGCTTTAAGGATCCTCCCTCTCTCTTTATGCACCAAATTTGTTTCTTTTTTTTAAACAAATAAAAACTAAGGCTTTTAAAGACTGATTTCCCTTTTCAAGGCAGTAAGGAAATAGATTCCTTTTAGCATGCTTCATGCTTGAAAAGGTTACAGTGGCCTTTCAAAATACCACATGCTGTGCATTCTGTACAGCATTAATGACTTGGAGGATGTTCTGATACTTTCTAGTACATCTTAACCTTTTAAAATTGGGCCTTCATTGTCTTACCTTAATAAGCAGTTTGTTCACCTTATGTCACTTACGTGTCACAAAGGCCACCCCGGCTGAAAATATACATTAGATGTAAAACCGCTCGTCTTGTGTGCATAAGTTCAGCGCATGTGGCAGCAAAGCAACAGCATCAAATAGAATATGCTTATTCTCTCCTCCCATTATTTCTCTCCACTGTGACTAAAACTACCCAATAATCCCAGAGGAGCAGTTCCCTGGCTCTTCACAGCACTTCTTTAAAACACAGGGCAAGAGGGCACCAAGAAAGGTGTAAGGTTTTATTCACTGCACAGAAGTTGACGGGCCAGCGCAAGCACAACGGCTCTCTGGGAAAAGGGAGGGCAGGAATCGATAAGAAATCAACAGTGATTAATGCTGTTTGACAATCTTTTACATTAATCACATTTCCATGCTCTTGAGAATGCGAAGTGCAAAATCTATACTCATAAAAGTGTAACTGGGAACACCCTACCTGCACTGAGATGTGGGAGAGAAAATCTTAAAAAAATTATTAAATATCTAATTTTAAGTGATGCACACAATGGCACTTTCTTATGCAAAGAAAACCTGGAAAACAAAGAGAGCACCCAGACATCCTCCCTGCCTGCTGCAAGCCCTGACAGTTTAGACAATGCTGCCTTTGTCCAGTCCACCAACTCTACCATTCACAACCTGAGGAGAAAAAAAAATCAAAACACACACCTAGAAGCTGAAATACAGCCACAACAAGAAGTCAGTCACTCTTGCTGGAGAACGAGCTACAAGATGCCACAGAAAACAATGATGTCTTCATTAGCTTTTACAGTAAACATTCCCTTGGAAAGCAGCCTTTATGATCCACCGAGGGCAATAAAGATGTCTTTGCAAAATTGATTAGACAAATACTTTAGAGGCATACTTTCCTCCAGAGCTAGTGGGAAACAGAAGATTATTATCTTCTCTAAAATCATATATACAGGGAAAAAACTTATTCATCGTTATCATGGTAAGTTCACACATGTAACAAAATCAGGGTCAAGCACAAGAAAGGGCTTTAAGCACATCAACAAAGAGTGAGGGGAGTTTCTGCCCAGGGAGGGTGCACTGGGGTGCCTGGAGAGGACAGGGCTGGGTAGCTCAGCGTAAGCTGGATACTCATGGATCCAGCTGTACTCTCGAGTCTCACCTGTAACCGTGAGGACCATTCTGTGCGATGGCTTTTCACCATTAATTTGGGGACGTTCCTGAGTGATAAAACAAAGGAGAAGGAAAATAGAAAGATAACAACAAGCATCTGATACACAACAGAGCAGGTCTGAGATTCTCCTTGCACTAATCAGATACGATGCTGACGAACCGCATTATACACAAAAGCCATTTTTGAGCAAGGACTGAGTTACCAGAAGCTAAAGAAATTAAATTTCCAGGTCTCAACTGGCAGTCTTAAAATTTAATTTTATCCAAGGCCTCTGCTAGCATGAAAATATGGAATGCCTCAAGTAGGATAGCTCTGTTTTTCAAAGCAGTTGTGCTTTTCAGAACGGCACTGGAAGCAACTGGAAGCCAGCAGCACGGGTGCATCTGGGGGGGACAGATGAGGAAAACAGAACTAAGATTCTCTGCTTGCCTTTTTTTGCTCCAACTACACTTGTTATGGATGTTTCTAAATCACATTTCGAGGCACCTGGACCACCTGGGGCTAAGCCCTAGGGACAGGGAGATCTGGCGGCACAAATCCTGGCCACTCCCCAGAGTGGAGAACCAGAGGGTTTGCCAGACAGGGAACCTTAGGAAAAGGACTGGCTGAAGAATTTGTCACTGCTTATGTTACAGCTTTGCTGCCAAATTAAATACACTGCACCCCAAAAAATTACATTTTATTAAAAAATTACATAAAATCAACTCCAAGTACAGACTTCATAGACAGCTCTCCTTTGCAAGGATCCAGGGACTTGTATGCTCTCCATACCTTTCTTACCACACTCCATATGCACTGGATGAGCCAATCCAGTTTTGCAAGATGTATTGCTTAATTAATAATTTTGATGTTGGCAATTAAGGTGTGTTTGAAAGAAGATAATGAATATTTTTTCACATGAAAGCACCACCTTTTTAGTCTAGCAAACCTCTGTGCAAACTATAATTGATAGTTTGGTTTAATGTGGAATATTCCTGCTGCAATTATGGGGTTTTATTGCTCTGTGCTACTGCACTTCGCACAAAAAATATTGTCATTATCATAAATTCCTTTGCTAGCAGATTGCTTAGGATGGGAATGGAAAAAAGCATCCGTTTCTCCACAGCTGGAAATCCTGGCTTGTTTCTTGTAGTGCAGCAGTGGAGGAGGTCTCACACGAGATGGTTGTGCCTGTCCTGACTCTATCCTGCAGGCAAAGCAAGGTTTCAGCTCTAGGGTATTCCCTGGACGGGAAACATTAACCTAAAGAGGTTTTTCAGTTCACTGCTAGATATGTTTCTGCCTTAGCTCCAGAAACGAGCCTGTGAGGAAGCAACGCTGCACCAGCTCCCTCCGTACCCCAGCACACCTCCTGGGGCTACCACCATCCTTGGCTGGCCCACGGGCCCCTGAGGGCATCTCTAATTCTCTCCGCATGAGCTGCTGTTCGTGGCAGGAGATATGTCCCCCCTTCTCTTGGAAAAACACCGTTTCTCACACCAAAACGACACGGCACCTCACTGCCTGCCTCTCCCAGAGCTCCAACATGGTACCAAAGAGAAATCCCATTTATCTGTGGTTCCTACCTGTAAAACAGGAAAGCTGCTCTGCAGGATAGCAGGGCCTTGCAGGAAGCCAGCTCTCCATCCAGAAACCCATCTAGGGACCCTGACCCCAAGCCCTAGACCCACTTTCCAAGGGATGGTCCGGTAACAACAGGTCCTGTGCTCCCACAGAGTCAGTGGACAGGGACACCCTGATCTCCCACCACCACCATGACAGGCATTTGACAACACATCTTCTGGAGCACTAATGACTTTCGACCATGTCCTCTGCCATGATCAAACCATTGCTTCTTGGAAAAAGCCTTGCCCAGATCCAACAGAAGTTATCCATCTGCTCTCAGGAGAGATGACATGTACTTAAGTTGAAGAGGAGTAAATGCAAGAAAATTCAGAGTCTCAGGGCTTAGATGTGGTACCTGGCATTTTCCAGAGCTCCTTGGTGCCATTCTTGAGCTAAAGCTCTTCCTCCCCTGCTCAGAAAGAGGATTTACCAATCAAGAGTTGCAGAATACGCTCTAATCCAGAAAGCAAAACTACATGAACGAGCATGAGATTGATACAAAGTTATTTTAATACCAGTCATGGTTCCCTGTGGAAGCAGAGCCCTGTGCTCCAGCCACACTTCACCACCCTGTCAGGACCAGAACCAGCAGGAAGGCTGCTACAACCACACAGCTTCTGCAGGACGATCCCAAATCAGGCTAAGGAAGCAAAGCCCCCACTCAGCCAGACACTGACAGAGCCCTGCATTCTTGCCCAGCCTCAGCAGCACGAACGTGCTTGAACATGAGGTGCACAAAGCTGCTTAAAAATTCCGCTAGACTTGCTCTAAAATAAGTCTCGGAGGAAATGGCAAACTTCACTTCATAAGCACTTAAATAAATTTAATGCTATCTATAGTTGCAGTTCTAACTATAGCTACAGCTCAGCAACCCTGCAGAGTTGCATTTTAAGACATTCCTTAACTAGAAACAATTTGCATCAAGCTGTGTAAGGTGCTGCTTCTTACCAAGAACAGAGAAGTAATTTGTGCTTTTCCCCTGCTCGTGCTGTTTAATTTCCTAGGAGGCTCAAAGGCTCACCTGGCCATTAATATCACAATACCACTAGGTTTGCAGAACTGCCACAGACTGCGATCATCAGAACAGCTGTGCCACAAGTACGAGTTTCCACAGTTCTGTCCCAAACCTCTGCTCTGCACACCTTTAAAAGGACCGTGACAATTCTGCAGTACTTGTGAGAGCGAATAAGCCCATCGTGCACGTGGCACAGCAGCCCACACCACTTCTGGGATCTGAACCTTTGCAGCCTGCACTTACAGGAGACCACGTTGTGTTGGAAAGCGATGGGTCCACGAGTCCACTGCACACCCCGTGAAGAATGACTTCCTTCCAAATATTCCTTTCCATGTCACACTTGCAGCAGCAGCAGCAGCCCAGCTACAATTTTTCCACAGTGAATTGGGCCCTAATTACTGAACAGTATGTGAACAACTGCCCTTAAAATGTTAACTGCTGAAATGATGGTAACAATAATTCCGTTTGCAGTTATAATGGCCCCTCATTAGAGCCGCTTAATTAAATATTTTCCAAAACTATCCCAGAAAAAAGAGTCTGCTCTTTCAACTGTAAAAGCAGAATCCAAAGCAGCCGCAAGGAAACAGTGGCTTTTCCAGCTGAAGTATTTCCTACGGCCAAAGACAGAGAGTGACCTCACCCAAGTCCCTAACACGGCAGACTACGCCATCATTAATCCGTTCATTCAATAGGAAAGACGCTGCAGGTCTCACTGAGCATATTCCCCTGTGAGCGCTGTGCCATAAATTAGAAACACTTAAACCATTTACACTTATTTAGCCTTTATGCTATCCCTCCACCCTGTTCACCAACTGCCTTTGGTAGGATGAAGCAATTATTTAGCATTCTCCCACAACCAAGTCAAAAGGAATAAATGTGCTTCCTTCAACCCAAACACGGCAGGATAAAGAGGGGGTTTCTTTTAAATAAGTGTTTATGGCATAAGCAGTACTATGGCAGATGCTCTTCCACCACCTCAGCTCCCCACCATCTGCCCCCACCTCTGCAGAGCCACATCTAATCCTCTTAGCCATGCAACAACAAATAAAGTCTTCACACTACCTTCCACCCCATGCAAATGAGACTAAACAGATACAATGCAACACATTACCATTTGTTAACTAATTAAAATTTAATGGCAAACCATGATTGGTTTACTCCAACACAACCAGCTGTTTACAAGCAGAGAGCTGGCCTGGAAAAGCAAACACAGACTTGATGTTGGGGTTGAACTCAACCCCAAATCAGTTGTAAGTACTTCAAGGCAGTACTTCAAGGCACACAGCATAGGTGTCCTTTTTTCATGACTGCAGTTGACAGAATCGCAATGTCTTCGTAGGCAATAATGTTCCTCGTTCTCCCAGGCATCTCGCCTTCCTTCAGGTCTTTGCAAAGCTGTTGGTAAAATCCAGTTTTATCAATGAATGCTTTCCAAAGTGCTACAGATGGCAGCAGGGTTAAAGCATCCATTGAAAACTTGGAGAGTCACTTGGAGGCAATATGCAAAATGTACCATAATCCCTGACAGGGATTATACCTTTGCAGTCTGACTCAAAACAAATTTCCGCCTTGATTACACATCACAAAAAGATCCATCCTGCTCTATTAATCTGAGGAAAAAAAGCCAAACAGACTAGCTTGGACAGGCGTGAATTAATTTTTATTACTTCTCCAAATACAACTTCAAAATATTTAGGGCCTTTCTACCACCTATATCAGAATATGAAATAATCAACAGCAATTTTTCCAAAGCTGTAGCTGTATTATCTTGAATTCAAACTTCAAATTAAAGCTATTTTAATAGTCAAAAACGGTCAAAGCCCCAACATGAACTGCCCTTAAAGCACACAAACATCTGGTTGGGAATTGAAGTGGAAGGACATTCAGCTGCAGCCAAGAGGTGAGAACCAGTACCTTCAGTGTGATTTTATTTTGGCAATATCTGTGTCAAAAGCCTTCACCGAAACCAGTAACCACTTCCTGAAGCACAAGAAAGAAACAGAGTCAGGAGCCAGGAAACAAAAGCGATGATGCTTAGGAAAAGGAAGACTGGAGAGGAGAGAAAGCTGTTGGGGCTGGAATGGGGAAGGACTTTGCAGGTAGCCCAGCACCAGGAACAGAGCCCGCACCAAGCACACTCAGAGCCACTGTACAACACATGGGAAGGGGTTCCAGGAGCCTGTGTGATACAGCTAACACCTCCCCCTGAGTTTGGGGCACAAACACACGCACGAGCACTAACCAGATCCGAGCGTCGCTGCCTTTCCTGCAGACTCTGATAGGCAAACATCTGTCAGAACGTCTCAGTTGTTTAATCACATAAAATGTTTCCTCCTCATTCTTGGCACCTTATACTGACATAGTCTATGGCAAGATGTCTCTGTATCATGCTCTATCAGCGTAAAGCAAAAGGAAAGCTGTTTATAAATAAAGGAGGCACAGTTTGAGCCTGATATTAGATTTTCATGTGCTTGCTAGCAGCCAAACATACATTACAGCAGAATAATGGCAAATAAAGCATGAGCATATGCACGGTGCAGGAAAAGCACCCCTGAGCAGTTCTGCACCACGCTTTAATTTCCTCAAACGTTATCTCTCTACCAAACTGCGAGCGTGATGGATGATCCCCTTCCTCTGCCTGGCCATGTTCGGACTGTTTCAGCTGCTGTCTGTTGGTTACTGGTTCTGGACTCCTGAATGTAATTTTGTTTTTCAAAGCAGCACTCATTTAATATTGATTTTAACATCAAGGGAAAAAATACCCCAAACCAAACCAAAACCAAAACAAGAACANCCCCCGCAACCCCCCAAAAAAAAGAACCAAAAGCAAAAGAAGGGAGAAATGCATCCCCCCAAATTACTACTGCTGCTCTTCACCTGCAATTCAAGAATATTTCTGTGACAGATTATATATATTGAAGATCCTGCCAAATACCAATTGCATGAATGTTACACGCTAACAGGAAAGCAGTGAAAAATTCCCCCTACTTCTAAAACTCCTATGCAGAATCTGAGACAGGAAATCACAGTATCTCTGTCTCAATAGCATTGCTGAAGGATAAAGCAGACACAGCCAACACCAAATGGTTTCAGTTACACACTGTCAAGTTCTTTTAGAAGCCATCTCCTTTTTAAAATAAGCAAAATTTAATCAGAGGTTGAAAGCAGGACATAGGAAGGAAGAACTAGTTACAGCCGGGAAGGTTGATTAGGTTTTCCAAGGAGCATCTCTCTGCTAAAGACTCCTTCTCCTAATGCCTGCCCTCCCCACTTGCAGTCACCACCACCACAAATCAGCTCCCAAATAGCTGCAAGGCAAATTGATCAAGGTGTCTTTGTCTTCGTCATTTATTAAAGTCCTACTAAAATTCAGCAAACCAGTGAGAGGGAACAAACGGAAAACCATCAGTGGGTCAAACTACCCTCGCTGTTAAACACCTGCCTTTCCTTCAGCCTTTTGTACGAGCACTCTGCATCCTCAGTGGCAAAGTATTGGGATTTTTGTTCCTTTTGGCAACACGACACATTAGTTCTCCACATCTGTCACCAGAAATGCAAAGCTCTGGGGAGCAGCGCTGCACCCAGAGTGGTGACTCCATGTACCTGTGACTCTCAGCCCACCTCTGCCCACCTCCCTGCTCTCCACCAGCTTGTTGCCCTTGCCCTCCACAGACTCTTCCCTCCCAGGCTTAGATGCGCTTTCTCCAGCTGTTCTCCCCATCTTCCCTTCATCTCTACACTCATCAAACATGCTTTTAACAAACCACTTGAGATCCTCAGAGCCAGCCTGAATCTAAGGATTTGCTGATTCTTTCTGCATAAGATTTAAAGAACAGCCGTTCCCTACCCAGCCACTCACAGCAGCTTCTACCCAGGGACAGCACAATCCAATTACAGCACATTCCTTGACCTCTGCAAAGGAATCTTGTCCTGCTGATATCCACTCAGAGAGCTGAGGAGAAAGGTCCTTCTCCTAGCCAGCAATTTCAACTGCATCTCCATCGATAAAGTCCTCCATTCCTTTTTGCTTTGCTACCCAACCAGCTGTTTGGCTTCAGATGCAGGAAAACTTTCCCACCTTTACTGACTGTCATCTCCCAGCACTGCTGGGAAGAGCTGAATCCCACCTCCAAGCCACCCACACCATCCACAAGCCAAGCAAAACCGGCCTCTGCGCTTTCTTCCACAGCAAGTCCTTCCACACAGTTAAAGAAAAACACCTGGAAAGTAGCTCTGCTGCTTCTACAAGAACACTTCCAATAAAACAGTATCTTCAGGAGCCTCCAGCTCCTTTAGGTCTCTGCTGATGTTGCCAACAGACCTGGCTGTCCTGGGCTCTCCTGCATCAACTGACGCCATTTTAAAGGTGAGACCATCACACACCTTGGAGCACCTTCCAAAAGAATGGGAAGATCAGCTGGATCCCAAGATTTCGCTGCATTTTAGCAGTAAAAAACCAAGCAAACACCACTTGAAAAAAAATCCGAATTGCACAGGGACCCTGACAGCCAAGCCACTTTTGAAGATGAGCACTGCTTCTTACACACCCCGCTACTTTTTGGACCCTTATGCATTTTCTACTATACAGTGTTTCTGGAGACAGGAAGAGGATGGATGGTCATGGCACACCTGTGCTGCCCAAGAACAGCCCAAACCCCTCAAGTTTTGCTATTTCATTAGGGTTCCAACAAAACTACTTATAAGTAATTCATAGCAATAGAGTCTTTTTCATCCAGGGATCCTAAAGGAATTCCCAGACCTAAAATGCTGCATTACTTGCATCTATTGCTAGACACAAACTCATCTAAGTCAATGATACGAGAGGGTTTTGTAAGCGCTCCTTCAGTCCACGTACATCCTCCCCACAGTACATCCTCCCCTCTCTTACAAGTCCATCTGCTGCATGCACACACTGGCATAGAAATTTTAAAGTCCCCATCCTGGCAGCTTTTGCTTAGGATGTGGCTGGTCAACCACATTCAACAGCAGTGATTGAACAAAACCAGTTGCACACGGTGAACGGCAGCGTCTGAATCAGTCCACAGGTCCGTTTAATCAACGGTCTGTTTAATTACAGCAGGAAGGCTCATTTATTATTCCCTTTTCAAATGTAATTTTTCCACTTATGTGGGTTTTTTACCTTAAAAAGTTAGTTTAACTGGGTTAACACCCATGAAGAATAGGCAGTTAGTTCGATGGATGAGATTAGCTAACAAGCTTGAGCAGGTTTTATGTTTGACTGTCAGCTGATCTGGGCACATTAAGTCATTTATGTGGTCTCTGCTGCAGACACTCATTACCTCACTGTGTAGGATTCCTCAGAACTACTTTTGGTTTTTTATTTTAAAGTCATACTTGAAGTAACCCCTAATTATTTGTGGTCTGGCAGAAACTGTAATACTAACCTACTAATGAGAGAAATACAGCACACACAATAATTATCTGCCACTGGGTGCACTGAGATGAAAGTGAGCACGTTAACTTAAGCCTGAAAGACTGTTTTAACTCTAAATTTGAAAATAGAATTTGATGGTGCATGATTAAACCTCAAATTCTGCAATCAGGCAGGCGTTATTGGAGCAAGAACATGTTAACTTTATAACAGCGGGAAGTTTTATGAAATCTTCCTTTAAAAAAAAAAAATCAAGCTAAAAATAAGCACTCACTCTAAAACACTGTTTTTCTCTCCTTCTACAAATCTTTATGATTTACTTTCGAGTCAATAACTCACTAAAAATTAACAAGATGAAATTATGTTTTGACAAGTTCCAGTGCTGATGAACAGATTTTTATATCACGAATCCAGTTTCACCTCATTTCTCCACCACAGCTGACAGTCGAGACGTGAATCATTCATTCCTTCTGGCCTTTGTGTATTTTATCAAATGCTACAGGGAACAATTAACTTCAATTCCCTCAAGTCATTTCATAAAATGCCGAACTTAATGTTCTTTCATACTTTGATAAAATTAAGTTCTATAGGAAAGAAAACATACGTCCAGCCAAGCTCAACCATTTTGACCAGATGCAGCCATCAGACCAACCTTACCAACACAAATCTATACATGATCCTGCCACTCAGTATAGATACAAAATACACCACTGGATAAACTTTCCACCATTCTTTGGCAGCGTACAAGGTTATCTTCTGCACATGGCTTGGGCCCCACCTCACCAAACAGATGGGTGTGATGGATAAACCTCATTTAGGATCAATACTTGTCCCTAGAGCCAAGGAGTTGAAGTAACCACAATACACCCAAGAGGACAGGCACATACAAGTAGCACATGCCCAAAACTCAGTGGAATCCGTACAGAGGAGCTTTGGAAAGCTTCTGAAAGAGGCTTAACAACCAGGACAGCAGCCAGAGCCCGCCCAGAAGGATGCAGACCTGAGACCCCAAGGAGAGAAGGAGCAAGGACCATTTCTAGGCTGAACACCAATCAGAAATGGTGAGCAAGGAAACTGTACCCTCTCGGTCAGTTCTCTCCTGAGTTGACCTCCTGCTTCACTAACAACCTCCCCTCCTTGGCCAGGTAGCTCAGATTTTGGGTAAATGGTCAAAAAGGAAGTCATTCCCTTTGGACGGAAGTCAGATACCTGCGAGCTGCTCATTTCTCCCAGAAAACTGGAGCTGTTGGGATGCTGGCAAGCTCCTGCCACGCAACAAAAGTCCAGGGGAAAAACACACACCAAATTTTCATCACAGCCACTGAGATAGGCAAATCTTAACTCTACCAAAGTCAATGGGCCTGCAGCAGAGAACACGATCCCTGTGATAACACACCAAACCCATAAAGTCTCCATTTTCTTGTACAGAATGGATGTTTTCCATTGAAAGCGATTAAATGCAGCACCTGAGGTACTATCCTAGCCCTGCTGAAGTCAGCAATGACAGCAAGTGCCACCAGCTCCTATACCCCACAAGGACATCATCCAAGGTCAGGCAGCGTGCGGGGACTTGAAGGATGTCGCCTCCTCCTCTTGTACCTTTACCAGGAACGGCACCAACTGGAGCCACCCGGGAGCGTAAGAGGCTGCTCTATTTGCAGCTGCAAACATTTTATTTATTCTGAAAATTCAACCAACACAGCTGTGAGATCTGAAATATGACTCGGTGGAGTTTGCGTCTTACTGCAGGCAATCACATTTATTATAATAAATAACTCTAAATAAATAATGAGGTTGCTTAACAGGGACACTGGTAACCTGTCTAGACAATTGCAGCAGTGACGTACTCTGCACTGGAATGTCCTCCACATTAACAATAAGTCTTGATTAAAAGAATTATTTTTTTTAAAGCCAGGCAATGATTGCTTATTTAAAAATACTGAAGCCTGCTTCTCAGCTCTGCCAGCATGCACCCAGCAGGCTTAGCTAGTAACACCTCGCTCTCTAGCAAGCCTTCACCGAAGCAGACCCTTAGAAAAATCAGGGAAACACTCCAGCGTGCAGAATTTCTCGTCATATAACCCAAACTTTCCTATTCGAAGCAGCAAATACTGCTTCATCAATAGGCTGGCATACCCACAGCTCAACAGCACCCTGTGACCATCACCCCGGTGTCATAGTGGTGCTCTGTGGAAGGGAGAACTGTTCTTCCCTTCCCTGGCATTTCACTGTCTGCTTAATGGAGAAAAGCAATGGCCAAACTAATAGCTGGGACATGTGACCTTAATTAATTAGCAGACCTAGTGGAAAATGCCAGCTCTGCACTGTCATTGCCTTGCTTTCAAGGACCCTCTGCCTGCGTCAGCAGCACAGAGACACTGGGGCCATTAACGTTTGCTCCGGGATAAGGACAGATGATGCGAGGGTGGCTTTAGCAACCTGGTATAGAGAGAGAAGGTCTGAGACAAAGGAGTGACCTCCTGTGAATCTGTTTGTGGTGAACGTCTTCCCTCTCCATAGTGACGGGCCCTAAGAGAAACTCACTAAGAACAAAGCTAAGGTCAGCTGGAAGGGATGCAGAGAGCGAGCAGATGGCCGCCTGCCACCTCACCAATCAGCAAAATCATTCACTTCAACTGCCTCATGAAATATTTCCTCACTTCTTCCTCTCTCTCTCTCGCTGTCTTCTTTCATCCATGCAACTGCGTCCATTTAAGTTACAAGACCCATTTAGCACATAGTGGGGAACAGCTGGGAAAGCAACCAAAACAAAAAAAAATCAGACCAGGACCCTCCCCCCATGACTCTCAAATCCTAGAGGCAAGTGCAAGAAGCAACACTCTGGGAATAACACAGAAAAAAATTCTTATTCTATAGAAATATCCCCTGCCCTCAAACAAGTCTGCAGTTAAAAACCGTTTCAATAATAAACTTTATCATTACTGGTCACCACTCTTCAGGAAAATATCTCCTTTTTCTCCCCTAAGCCATTTGTCTGCCCTTGGAGGAAAATCCCAACGTTATGGACTTTGTAGAAATAAATTCTGCAAGCAGCAGCTCTACTAATGTTCACAGGGTGGCCACAAGAAGCACGACCGAGGATTTGATAGCCATCTGGCTCGCAGGATAGATGTGCGTTCACACGGGCATGGTTTCATCAGTCAGGTCTTAGAACTGGCTCAAAATCTTGTGCATCACAAAAATGAAAACCCCAATCACAGCTGCCTGTTGGGATTTACATATTTATTTCCATGGGTCACATTAGGGAATAAGTATTGTGTAGTTTTGAAACTAAAAAAACAACCTTCTGTTATTGTTATCGCCTCTAAATAATTAAGGCATGTCCAGATCTGTGTTAAGCATGTTTTGAACACCTGTAACAAATAAAACAAGGAGATTCCACATAGGCTGCATTTTTTCAGGGAACATGACCGTATCCAGCTCCTCCAGGATCACAGGCAGCCTTGCAATTTCAACCCGATTTCTCCCTCTAATTTCCCATCTCCTTTTCTTTAAGCTCAAGTTCCTTCAGTATCCCTTGCACGTTAGATTTATAATGCTAATCAAACTTCTCCAGGTAGAGATAGAGTTTATAAATTAATCCTGGGTAAAATAAATACATCAGCCAATCCTGGTACAAACATTCCTGCCTCTGATTAAGCTGAATTCCAGGACCATGTGGCATGCATTTCAAAAGGGTGAAGTAGCAGGAAAGATGCTCTCCCAGCACTCAGCACAGCCTATTTGCATCAATGTGACCTCAAAGCCACAATGCCTGGGCAGGTGGCAGGATGAGACTCGTAGTAATTATGCAAAAGTACAACTTGCTTTGGTGTTCCTTCACGTCTCCTTAGCCAGGCAGTGAGCTCCAGGTGCACGGTGCTTGCCGGTGACAGGGCTGGAGGGTTTGGCTCTGAACCCCCTGGTACAGGAGCTGGGATGACCCGAGTTCACAGTCCCACACCAAGGGGCACAAACTGTGCCTTCCAGTGCTTCCTGGCTGCTCCGAGATGTTTATAAATAAGTGCCCACAACTCAAGTTGTACTTTCCTGTTTTATGCTAACTACAGGCACCTATAAGAAGCGATCAATAATAGTCTGTGCCATACCCTAAGAACCCTAAAATGTTAAGTGCAGGAACCCTCACAGACAAGACATTATGGCATTTATAGAGGCTGAACTGCTGTAACAGAAGCTATTTATACACTAACTCAGCACGGCTGAGGTGTTCATCTGCTAACAGAATTGGCTGAGTGGTTTAAACAGGACCCGGGGCCAGAAGTTTGAGCAGCTCTGCTGCCCCATATCAGGTGTAGCTCTACACTGAGCCAACTCCCACAGCAACCAGTAGAGAGAAAACGCATGAAAGCTGCAACTAAGCTTTCCATACATGAGGAATATAAGGGCATCGGGGGTATCTCGACCCACTGTGAAGAAGAAATTTCTAACCTGTAAATCATCTCAATTATACCATTTTACTGCAGCGTTAAGGCGAGGCTGCCCAGCTTGCCATGCAAAGCCCACGAGCACAGAAGAGGGCTCAGAGCTGTCCATCAGTCAAGGTGAGATCCTTCTCACTCACCCACCTGAGAGCCAGAGAAGCAAAGGCTCCTCTGGCCACCTCCCTACCACCCATGCCAGCCCATGCCTTCCGTGACACTGGCACCAAACTTCCTCCTTGGCTGTGCCATGGCACAAAGCATTCATTAGTTGCTATCAATGCCCTAATTTATCACTCTTTACAGAGCGTGTATTACATATCTGACAGGCTTCACTTAAGCAGACACCACTTGCTGGTGTAATAGGTACGGTTTGAAGATAGTACTAAGTACCATCCTCATTAAATGAAAACACAGTGGTCCAAATCTCTGCCTTCAATTCCACAGTGAAATTCCCTCCCTTTCACCACGGACACAATTTGACTGCCAATTAAAAAGTGAAAGCAGAACTCAATGCAATACTAAAGCAATTAAACAGGAAAAAAGTCATGAGATCAGGATGAACACAGTCTACTGGGGAAGAAAAAAAGAAATTAGTCCTCTAAAAGCAACAGTAAAAAACCTGTATGTACTGGATTTGATTTTAAGAAAATGCTAACAATAATACATATGCTCAGTTGAGTTGCCCAGAAGAATTAGTTTTAAAGAGAAAACAGAGTTTAAAAAATACACTTAGAAAGCAATACCATCGTTCTGGTTTATGTACTGTCACTGCCGTACATTGCTGCACTTCCGAATGCTTCAGAGATCACAAAGTGCTCTCCCATCACCAAAACGAAGCCCAGCAAATTGCTAATAACAGTTAAAGCAATACGTGAAAACCCAGCACTAAAAATGAACAATGTCAGAAACAGCGCTCTGGTTTAACAGCCCTAACCAGGCAGCCAAGTGCAGCTCACAGGTTTGTCCTCCCAGCAGACTCCTCTAAAGAGCCAGGGCAAATCAGGAATTACTAATTATGAGCATCCAAGGAGGATGCAGGGACATTTCTTTGTAAGGCTGGAGCATTTTGTGGCTATTATACTGGCTTTTAACCTCTCACCCCACCATCCAACTCCTGCGAGTTTTGAGGTCCCAGCATAAACTCCGTGGAAAAGAGCTGACACTGCAAAATCCCAGCTCTTATCATTAAAGCTAACCAGATCCTGTTCTTCAACCAATTTAAGACAGAGCTGATGCAGGGCATGAATTATGTCCTTTCCTGACAGGCGGCCTCTCCAGGGAAGGGGGCTCTTCATGCAATCAACGGGATGAGCACCATTGTCTTTAATAGGGATGAGTTGGGCCGTGAAAGCACCACCCCTGCCAAGCCCAGGGCACACACAATGGGCAGTCTGCAGATTTCGGCTCCACAGCAGCCAGACCAGGCAGCTCTGGAGATCAAATCAAGATCAGACCTGGCAGCACCCCAGGGCACAGCGTCTGCTTTGACATTTTCAATGCCCTGTGGATGCCTCCAGGAGCAAGCTGAGGATGAGCTGCCAGAGGCATAACAGCCAGTACAAACTCCTTCCCCAGGTAGTTCAAACTCTCTGCAACCTTCCTGTTAACTCCCAGAAAACTTAATTTCAACACAGAACTGAAGTTCTCTAATGTTACCTCTTCTAAAAGCTTACCTTGTGCTTACGAACAAAAGTAATGCTCGAAACCCAAGGGAATGAAAGGGTTACGTGATCTGTGTGTTAGACAGGTCTTAAAGTGTTCTAATGTCTGGGCAACTGGTAAGGAGGGGGATCTGACTTGAAACAGCTAAAAATTCCTACGTGTTTTAGGAAGCTTTACGAGTAAACTCAGCTATCGATTAGAGCACTGACCCTTTCAAGCTTGCACAAACCTAGAATCAGCATCTCCTCCAGGTATCGAGAAGAAACTCCAAACTAAGGCCAAGTCTCAATACCAAATAATGTTCTTTTAAAATGTGCTATTAAATCATTGCTATTAAACTATTGACAGCGAAGCACTTTCAGGTCTCCTGTGAGCATCTCTAGATTTGCCACCGTGGAAACAAATATTCTTGGACAACAAAGGCACCGAAGAGCTTCAGGATGCCCGACTAACTGCACAAGCTCATCCCTTAACATAAATATTGTTCTGAGACTCTAACATGCACAAATTCAATGGGATTTACTTGCTCATCCTCTAAATCTCAGGTTAATTTCATTTTGACCACCTCCACCCTTGGCTTAAAACCCAAGACAGAGTGCTACAACAACCTTCAGAGGAACTCACTTTCAACTGAGAGTGAGGAAACACAGTCCTGCAGGTCATAAGCCTCCCCTCAGCAAACAACATCCAGCAAGATGCAGGTCATTCAATTCAGAGCAATAATCCTCACCCCAGGAGGTCAGAGAAGGTACAGCTCAAGACACTGCACACAACTCCCAACTGTGGGACGCGGGACCAGGCAGCCAACTGCAACATGCAGGGAGCTGTCTCGGGGAAAAGGCAGGTGCTTCGAAAGCAAAACAGGCAACAGCTTCCACTCGCAGGCTTTGGTTAAAGCAGATGCTATTTGATTTTTAAACCCACACCTATATATAGTTACACTAAGTGAAAATGTCTGTTGATACTTGTGTTAAGCAAAAGTCGCTCTAATTATTAACCACAGCTCTACGGCCTATGGCGCCTTCTCCAAAGAACCTGCAGGAACATCTCCACTACCACTAACAGAAACACCAGTCTTGATGTCAAGGGGACCAGCTCTTTGCTGTCTGGGAGCAGCCAGAGCCCTGCACCTTGCAACGCTGCAGGAAGGAGACGCAGGTTTGCAGCACACGGGACTGTCCCCCTCCAGCACCATCAGTCACTGCCTCCACCTGCACCTCCCGCACATGGAAATAAGCACACCAACCCACTGCCACCACCAATCTTCTGGACTTTAATCGAGCAGAAAGAAAAAGGCTAAAACTCTACAGAGAAAAGCTGCCTGCTGGTTTGCTTCTTACACTGAGTTGTTCCTCCAGCATCAGTCTGTCCCCTCCAAATTGCGTTTATATCTTGCTGTACAGAATGTCCTTTTCTTCTCGGAGAAGCTGGAGGAACATCTCATAGGAATGATGACCGGATTTCACAATATGTGGTTTTGAAGGTTGGTGTTAAATTTGACACCGTAGCGCCAAAGTAATTGTGACTAACCACTAAATCAGCATGTGTAATGGATTCCTCTGAACATTTATAGCTAGCAGTTCCATTATGCTCTAATCTGGAAAACGTCTAAACGACTCTCCACAAAAATTAGAGGGGAATATAAATGTCTTGATAAAAACAAGATTCCAGAGATACTCCACTTAACCACGGTGACTTCTAAAACATAATGTCTACTGCAATAACATCCATTAGAGTGCAGTCATTTGCTATTTGATTTTTAAACCCATGCTTCAAGACATCAATCGAGAGAGCATCGAGTCTGTGTGAAAAGTGAAACAATTGGGAACAAACCTCCAGGACAGTGCTGGGATCTGCAAGGAGAGCGAGTGGCAGCAAAGGAGACGAGGAGCACCGAGAGGTTGCCTGGGAGCTGTGGAGGGAAGCTGCCTCTCCCTGCTGCCAAAGGGCAAGCTCAAAGTCATCCTGTGCTCCTGGATGCTCATCCCTGCACATCATTTGATTGAAAACCCCTCAGTCCATAGAAGAACACCACACTGTAAGAATTGTCTGTCCTTGCTCAGACTCAGCCTCTTCCTAAAGCTGTGATTTCCAAACTCTGAAGGTCTAGGGATAACACAGCTCCTGAGGGAGAGGCACCACATTAGCGATTCGTCTGCCCTCCCTCATGCAGAAAATGATGCCAGAAGAAGGTCTTTATGCAATCAAAACAACAATAAAAATAATACAATTAGCTAAGCATACAAGAAGCAAAAGAGGGAAGCGTTACTGATTCATTCCATTTTCCTGGAAAAGCTTGAACTGTGTTTAAGTGAAGGACAAGTTGAAATTTTCCATTATTGGGAAAAAAAAGAAAAAAGCTTTTTAGCTTTTTTAAAGAGAGAAGGAGAAAAATCACTCAGGTTAGTGTTCAAGTACAGCACAAGAAATTTTACCACAAAATCTCTGCTAGGCAGATACCCTGCTCCCAGCTGAAGGAGCAGTGGAGCTTGCAAAAAGGCTGCTCATTTAACACGAAAACTGTGTAGAAAATAAAAGGCCATAAGAGAATCCCAATCTTCAAGCAGGGAGGGAACGGACAGCTTTTTGACATTCCCCCCAGAAAGTTTTCCTCCAGTCTCCCTGCCTGGGGGGCACCTGAGGAGGGGGAGCAGGCGGCGAGGAAGAGGTGGCTGGGATGTGACTGCTGCAGGTGACCCCAAAGAGCTCGACAGCACTTGCAGCCTGGAGTGATCTCAGCTTACTCGGGGCCAGCAGCACAGGCGTCAGTCTAGACCAGGGACTTAAAATCACTTCACCACTACACCTTCCTGAGTAGCACTGTGCACTCCTACACCACAACCAAGGATCAAAGCCAAGTGATTGCAGCACATCCCAGCCCTGCTACCTGCATTAAAGTGAAGGGTTTTGCTTTTGTCCTTAACAGAAAGGGATGTTTCATCTCTTTCAGCTGCTCAAGCAAAGATGAAAAATCACTTGCAAAATTCCAGAAAAATAACAGAATATGATGGGAAAAGCAAAACCAACTCTTTAGACAAGAAACAAGAGAGCCTTAGATTCCTTAAAAAAGCCTATAATTGCAATTTCCAAAGTACAGTTAATTTGTAACATTTAATACACAAGTTCTCATCAGCCTTAAACCTCAATTTCCAGACTCAGCTGTACCTGGGAGAGCAGCAGGATGGGCTGAGCACACAACCAAATCCTCGAGCACAACTGCTGAGCCTCTGCAGCCGAGCCAGAGAATCTGCTTATATATTTTACAAATAACCGGATCCTTCCATAATCCAGGCTCTGAGAAATTTTTATCTCACCATGAGCTCAGTTATTCTTAAGTCCTTTCTGTGGTTTTTTTTTTTTCTCTAGGCTGCCTGATACACTGACCAATTTTATAAAAAGGATTGGCTGACGGGAGCTCTGGATTCAGGTCAAACAGAGTTGGCCTTTTTAGTGTGCTCTTTCAGATGCTGATGGAAAAGAGATCTAAAACTCTCGTTTTCGCCTACACCATCAAACAAACCTGCCCAGGAAAAGCATCTCTTCCTACAGCCTTCTCCTGCGGAGGCCTGGCTGTTACAGAGAGTCTGAAACAGCTGCTGCTTTTGGTTCTCCAGGTCCCCAACCCAAGCCCGACCATCCAGCCAAGATGGACAACATCGCACGGATGCACCGACTTACCCAAGCTGCTCCCCAGGTCTCTGGGTCCTGGAACAGGTCCTGTAACTTTCACTTGTCTCAGCATGTCTCTAGACTCTGCAGCCTCTGCTCGTCTTGGTGCACACACAGCTGCAGCACTGACTAGCCCCAAGGTGTAAGACAACAAGAACTACAGCAGGGGAAAGCTGGCATCCCAAACAAGAGCAAAGACACACGGAATCCCAACTCTGCAGAGCACAAAACTTCGCCACTCCAGGGCAACAAAAGGTGCTGACACCATTACTGATCCCTGTTCTGCAAAGCCCTGAGCAATAAATTTAAACACTTTGAGTCTATGCTTAAGCAATACATTTAAGCAGTTTTGTTAACACAACAGAGTTCAGGCTTGACAAGACATAGTTTGTGTGCCTCTTAAACCTAGTGATGCACAACCTCCCTCTGATCCCATCTCCAGAAATACCAGCACCACTACGTGCCTTCACTTAAATGTCCCAGCAAATAAATTTAAAAATATTTATGGCAGATTTTTCCAAAAGCTGCATTGTACCAAACCCCAGGCCAAATGCACTCAGCCATGCTCACAGACGAGGACAGTTATTAACACATTTTCATCCTTGCAAGCAACAAAAGAGCTCAGTAATTCGAAACACAGGGCAATGCTAACGCATTTCCTGTGCAGTATTTTCTGCTGACTGTACTTCTAGCAAAATTGCAGTTTCTTCTTGCACGTGGTAGCATGTTAACTGTGCCAGAAAATACTGGGTGATAAAGCAGCTTGCAGAACTGTTCCCCAGTCAAAACTCGTCCCTAGACACTGCCCTCTTGTTCAGCTGTTCTGCATCACTGCTAGCAAACCGCGAGCTCCACTCTCCAGCAGGTATTATCAGCACTACCCCATAAATCTAACTCACTGAGGAAGTTGTCTCTATCCATTAAATTCTGAGAGTGCTCATATTCCAACCCAGAACACTGCTGACATCCAAAATGCAACTATCAGCATGGAAAGGGAGCCAGGAGAAGGCTGGCTCATCTCAGCACAAGCAGCTGCAGGTGCGACTGACTACTCTTTTCACTTGTTTTCTGCCTCTCCTCTGGAAATGGGATGAAAAAAGGCTTTCATAACTCTACTCTGCAAAATCCATCAGTTATGTTTATGGGCTCACCTGGGGTCTATCTGAGGCAGGGCTGACTTCACCGGCAATACAGGATAGTTCTGCAAATGAACAGAGTTTAAGGGATACAAGGAACTGACTTCTGAAGGAAGTCTCATATCGACTTACTGAAGCTTCTCCTAGGTCTCTGCCACCACTGTGCCTTCTGATGGTCTAGTCCCCTCCACTCTGAGCAGCTGCAGCCTGGACAGCCACCAGACAAAGCAACAGCTTAAAGCACAGCAGTTTCATTCCTACTGACTTTGGTCAGGACATCTGGTGTCAGATACCCAAAGTCTCCTGCTCAAAAGGCAGGACCTGGCTTTTTTCACTATAACTCAGAGCACCGGGTTCATAAACACACTTTTATGGCATGATTAGATCTTACTTTAGGACAACTGTACCAAGCTCAGGATCTTCCTAAGTTGTTCCTTTCAAAGAGCAAAGCTGTACACTGCTTCATCCACGAAAAGGGGTGAAACCAAGATCATGCAAGAGCTCTGGCCTAGAAGCACCGAGTGGTGTGACCCCACACCAGCAGCCACGTGGACAGGGAGCTTCCCTCTTCCCTTCCTGGGAAAGGAAGGAACACCACAACCCTCCCAGGACACCAGCACATGCACGGCAGGCTGGAGTCGCCTGTCACTGCAGCACATTGGTTTTATATTTAAACACTACAGCTTCCCTAAATTCCAACTGAACACAAATATTTCCAGCGCTTCTACCTAGGACTAGTCACATATAGGCAGCAAAGCCACTCCATGCAGTCAGGCCAGGAAATCCAACATCCTTTATGCTACGTGCGGATGGAAAGATATCCTCGTGCAAAGAGCTGAATTACACAGACAAGGCAGTGGCTGAGAGGAGATGACAGACTTGGTGATGAAGACAGGACTCGATCCCGGGTGTAATGTCCTGGCTTCTCAAATCCCACTCTCATGTTTATGTACCACTTTTCTTTCATGCAGACCAGAATCAAGCATACAGACCCCAGCAGCAGCATTGCCACCTGAAAGCCAAACAACTGACCCTTATAGTCAGCTTTGTTTGAAAGCAAAAATTCTACCCCGCATTTTATTGACCTGAAGACTTAAAGTTACTGGAAATCACCAAAGGAAAAAAACCCCAAACCTACTGAAGTTTTGCCTAAAGATGTGCACTCAGGAAAAGAGAAAATGAGGTGACCATGCCAACACAAGCTTTTCCTCTTACCAGAGACTGACTTGCAGCACACAAGAATTAAAGGAGTTAAAGACTAATTTATGCCATTTATGTTTTTGCAAGTCACTCGGCTACCATCCAGCAGGCACATCCTGTTGTGTCTGACAATTCCCTGAGCGCTTTTGTCTTCTCCCTTCTCCGTGCTACCACTGCTCTGATTAGATCCAACACCCCCACAGAAAAACAAACAGCTCCGTGAAAGGCAGAAGCCACACAGCCACCGTCCTCCCTTTCTACAGTTGGTGGAATTAGTTCCAGGAGGAACAAAAACTGCTGCTCTTCTGGAAGCGCTGCAGGGACAGATGCCTCCTCCCACCTCCAGCCCCATTTAAGTCCTCCATGGGGAGGAGAACCCCCGCAGCACCTTCACTATCAAGATGAGTTAACTGCTGGCAAAAAGTATGATAAAGTTAGTACCTGGGAGGTTTTGCTTAAGTAGGACATATGCTTATTCCAAATAACTTTCTCTGAACCCACAACAAAAAAAAACCTTGCAACCTCAGAATGGCTTGGGATTGCTCCAGGGACTAACTTTCCCACAGGCAAAAGGAAATGCTCTCCCCTCAGTCACCCTGAAAAAGGAACTCTCAAAAGCAGCTTCTCTGGCTCTGACCAAGGAAACACTGTTTTGCTTAACAGGGGGGTTAAAATAGTTGCTTTCTCCGAACCCAAGGAAGGATGGAGAAAATAATCAGTGGCAGAAACTGTTTTAGTCACTTGATTTGGGCGTCTGCCGAAGGATCTCACAGTTCAAACAGCACCCTGAATGAGCAGATTGCCATTGCCGGGAGCCTTGCAATGTTCTAACTTAGCCAACAAAATGGAGTCATGGCAGAATTGATCTTCCAGCTACTTGGACCTCTAAGAGCATCAAAACTTCACAATCCTTTTGATTACGGGAAATTAGGAGCATTTGCTACAAGGATCTCATGAAAGGCACGCTCTTCTTCATGCCTTTATGGAGATGTGCAAAATCATTTACGCCGCAAGATTATCTCCCTCGTAGCTGCATATATTTAGTTATATTACATCAAAAGTTTGGCTCCTTCAGAGTTGGATAAGCAGCTGAGAAGTAAGAAGTAACATGATTTGAGTCTCACCCCTAATGGATCTTATGATTTATAGGCCTCTAAAGACTAATGGTTTTTTTCAAGACTAAAAAAGAGATTTCACTCAAAGCTGTATATAATAGCTTAAATGGATTCTGTCTTTAAAAGCATGAACAGCTGAGAAAGAAGACTAGAGTCAGGGAAGAAGAAAAAAAGCTGGTCCTAACTGCCACTCATTCAAAAACATTATCATGCTATATGCATATATTCACTATCCACCCAGAGATAATGGGAGTGGATGGAAAAGGCAACAGCAAATGAAGTGTTTAGACTTCCTATTTCCACAAAGCCCACCCCAGCCGATGTTAAACACGGGTCCCACCCAATGAAAACATATTAAAGGAATTCTGCATTGGCTGTTTACATCAGCAATATGAACTTAAATGCAAAAGAATAGATTGCTTTGGCTTCTTAGTCTCACATTAGCAAATGCAATTATCTTTCATTAATTTTACAGAGTGTTCACAGTAGAAATTAAATCATTTCTTCATGTCTAAGAAAAACTTTACTGTGTTAATTATTCATAAATACCAAAGTCTCCTACTTATTACTCATCACAAATGTGATTCGTTTCAATAACGCCTGAATAATTCGGTGCTACCCCATTAGTCCCAGAACACAATGTGCAATTGCCAGCATCAGCAAGTCAATCACAAACAATAATCCACGCTCGCCAGCTGCCAAGGAAGAAGAGGAGGAGGAAGAGGAAAGCAGGAGTGGCACTACCCCCCCACCCCAGTCACCGTGCTGCCTCCGTTATCCCATAGAAAACGAGCGTCCCACATCTCCTGCCCCGGTGGGCTTTGCTTCCTTCCAAGATGCTGCAGACTCAGCCAGGCACTGCTCAGGCGAGCGTTCCATCCCCAAACTGGGAGCAAGGCTCCCGAGGGACGAAGGCAGCAGGTGGGGATGCTCCACCGCTTTGCTTCCCTGCGCAGCTACATCTGGGCAGGCAGCTGCCCAGCAATGGGAATGAACTGATTGGGAAGGGAAAGGGAGATTAATCCTCACAAGTATGTAAGGAGCCTACAAGGGTAATTCCAAAAATGGCTGAGGGCTGCTCGCCCACAGTAATCCCTGCAAAAAGAGTGAAACAAAGCCCAGGCACCATTGCTGCAGCAAAATGGTTAAATAAGGAATTACTCAGAGTTTTTGCACCCTGGCTGTTTGGCTGCTCAGCAGGTTGAGCCTGATGGGAGGGGAAGAGATGACTGAAAAGTTACTGCAGGAATAAAATATGCTGAATATGCTGGAGTTAGAAGTTTTTGTATTATTTCTTCGGTAATTTAAAAAAAATAAACCTGGCCACATCACCAAAACCTCAAATTTAGATTAGATTGCACCAAATCACAAATACATAGATATATATATTATTTTTTCCATAATAATGTCATGAAAACCTTGACACAAGGTTCATTTGACAGGGGTTCCATCCAGCCCAGTGGTCCTGCCCTTGGCATGGCTCCCAGAGGCATCCTGGACCCCGCTGCCCTTCCCAAAGCCTGTGTCTTCTCAGAAAGACCCATTCCAACATCCCGTTTTCAGCCACATATTAATTATTTTTGCTTTCTAGCAAGTTATGTGAGCTAACTTGGGCCGATGCCATACAGAAACGCTGCCTTTATTATTACAGTTGTGGAGAAAGTACATTAATGCAAGGGATTGCACACAGAGGCCTAATCCATTTGAGGTAAATCAATGCATTGCACATTTAAATTGCTCTGCTTTCCTTCAGAAAAGTACATTGAAGTGATTCATTAGGCACTGAACTGTTCACAGAAACAGACCAATTCTCTTAGGCATGCCAGTGCATCTCTGCTAGTTAAATTTCAAAAGCAATCAAATCTACTAATAAGTCCTTTTTGCCGACATTTACATCAGTAGAGAACATGATTCCTGACAATTCAGATTAAATAAATTAAGCACAAATTAATCTCAGTTAATACGTCTCAGAACCGACGCTCGACTTGTTAAACTTAAAAATCCGTCTTTTAATAAAAATAACTTATTGGTAATACCTGACTTCCAAGTGCCTTTGATAATCTTTATTAAAGGTTATAAAGTTATCAAGAGCGATCACAAAGCACAATCTATTTCAATACAATTGAAGCATTTATTTATAGTTTAATTTAAATACTTATAAATTCCAAAAGAAAAATTAGCAGAAAGGTACCTTTTTACTAAAAAGCGATCATGTCTTAGTACAACAGCACCATGCCACAGTGTTCAAATTCCCACTCTCTTCTTTAGGGAGGACCAACTCAGATAATATATGGAATAAACAATTCAAGGTATAACACCTGTGCCTCATCTCTTGCTCTACTGCAGTCACCGGGGTTTATTTCTGCAACAACTAATGCCTTCTCTCTACCCACAAAAAATTCTCCAAATTTAAAGTTAAAGGCAGTAGGAAACATATACTTTTAAATAACTAAAAGTCAATTTGCACTTTATTAAAAACTTAGAGGAGAACTGAAGAGACCTAATACGGAAAATGATTTTTTAATCCCTTTAAGAAGTCCAACACTTTATCTGCAAAACCAGCATTACCAATTTAGAGAGCTTTACAAGTCCTATAGCCCAAACCTAAAAAACCCACGAACTTAAGTTTAAAACCAAGCCTTTCAAGGTTAGGCCTTGTAATGGGATTAGGTGAAGGAAACACTTGTACTTATGAAAATAATCCCTTGCCCTTCCCCTCAAAACCCCTTTTTCACTCTGTAGGCTGGTCCACTGCTCCTACTGCTTTGGTCCCACCAGGTGCCATGCAGGAAAATTCAGCTGCTGCAGGTGCACGTTTCTGGGTGGCAAGAAAATATTCACTGCAAATCCCATCCTGCAGCCACCAGGCCGAAACAAGCAGGGCCATTAGGAAACCTCGCTGGTAAATGAAGCAGCTCAGAGTCACTCAGGCCTGGCGGCATCTCTGCAAAAGCTCTGGCTTTTGGCTGGGTTTTCTTATCGGTTTGGTGGTTTTGGTGGTGGTTTTGTTGTTGTTGTTGGGGTTTGGTTTTTTTGCTTTATAATTGCTGCCCGGTTTTTCCTGGGGAGTTTCAGTGATGCGTATTTCAAGGGCAGGCAGGCGCCCTCCTGGTGCTCTGGCCAGAACCCAAGTCACAGCAGGTCACCCCATCTGCTCGCTCACCGCCTCCAGCTCAGCCAGGCTGGTTCCCTCTCTCCCCGAGCAGCCCCCAGGCTTCACCCCCAAAGCAGCAGCACTGGGGGACTCTGTCCTTGGAAATGGTGTCTGCTCCACCAGCTCCAGAGGTTTTAAATTGTCCACCTCCTGCCACATTATCCACCCAAAGTCTTGGGGCGCCGTGGGACCCTAAAGCACCTCTTCTGCCTACAAGGGGTTTAGTGCTGATTTATGGGGCTTAACTATTCCCCAGATTCCACCAGTACAGGTGAAACACAGAGATCATCCGCTTGCACAGCCATATATCGCCTCTGCAATAGGGACAGGCACGCTCAACAGCTGCTAAGAACCAAATCCTACAAATGACTTTTCTCTCCCTGGCAGCGTCACATGACTGTTTTCCCCCTCCACACCAAAGCAGTTTACTGGGAAACTGTTATCGACATCTTTGTAGCTACGTACACACGGCACCACGAGGAAAACTCAGTGTGGGGAAAACGAAACTAACCCCACCTCAGTCAGACCCAGCACTGCAGAGCTCAGAGCAGATGACTTCACATTTTCAAGAGCACGTGGATTAATCTGTTCAGCCAACAGAGACACGCACAGTAAGCGTTTCCAGTTTGCTGGGAAATCTTTTAACGCACCTTTTTTGTCAGATTTTTGTAAGACTCAGCTTGGAAGGGTTTCGCTAACACACAGGGACAAGATAAGAACACCCGTGCATCGCCAGCGGCTTCTGCCCCACATCACAACAACCTGGTGCCAACACCAGGCCTCCCAAAAGCCAGCAGGCACCAACCCGGTCCAACAGGCTTGTACCAGCAGCAGGAAGTTTCTTCCAACCTCAGACTTTCTGGATCCAGAGGCAGTTGCACAAGCTCGTTCTCCTTTCAACAGGGAACATCTCCTTCCTTTAACGCTACCCAGGAGGGACATCAAATACAGCCCGACCTTTAACCACAACCACATCTCTCACCCAGTGAGGGGACAAAGCCATGACACCACTAAAGAACACTGGTACCTGTATTTGCTCCCATGCCTCATTACATTTTCCTGCCTAACCTCAAGGCCTTTTGTTTCTTGCAATGGTGCCACTGGATTTACTGCTACAGACGACTTCGGTAGACACTTCCCATAATAATTAGCCAGACTTGAGAGAAATCTCAGTACTGTGATGCACAGTTACTTTGGATGCTGCCTCCGTTCAGTGTGCCAAAAGCTTTGAGGCTTCCACAATCAATCAAGTGACCCAAGTCAGTCACTCATTACTAGGAAAGGGCACATTTCTCCTTTCTCACCACCGGTGCCAAGAAGCTGAGACAATCCCCTCCTTTCTGCCACCACCATCGGCCCGTTCCACCCACCTCCCAAGTGGCAAATCCAGAGCACTGAAAGCATCGACTTTGCCTATACCTTCCCCCTTCCCTCTCCTGGGATTTCTGGATTCTGCTGTGGGGAGCAGGGCTGATGGAACAGGAAACAAACAGGAACAGGAGCACACAGAACATGCACTCCAAGGGGATCCAAGGAGAGAAACCCAAAAATCCCTGCCCCCACACTCAGAGAACCACATTCCTCCAGGGGAAGAAAGAACCAAAGAAGGAGAAGATCTATTTACCTGCTTATTAAGGAGCACAAGCCTCCATTACAAAGGAAAGGAAGTCTTGAGAACCTATATGCTCACAGACAGGAAAGCACCACTGTGTTAAATCCATCTCAGGATTGTGTTAAAGCACAACAGCCATCCTGAGTATTTCTACTGCTCCAGTGAAGGAATCTGCACTCCAAACCTGCAATTCCCAGAGAAAACAGAGGCAGACTACTAATGGCATTAAGAGCAGATACTGCAGGATGACTGCTGCAGGCAGCAAGGCTCTTCATGTGTACACCCTCCAGGCTGATCCCATCAGATCCCACTGCAGAGATGTTCTGTACCTGGTGCTGAGCATTGCGTGGTCCAGGACAGTTTTCTCCAGACTAACAAAGACACAACCTTAAAACAAAAGAAAAGACCCCTAGAAACCAGCCCAGGTAACCAGCAATCTGACAAGTAGACTCGCAGTGCCTGAAAAGACAAACATCTGTGCAAAGTAATCACACATAGGTGCAAGCTAAAAGGTTTGATGGAACATTTGGGTATTTCCAGACAAGGCTACACAGCCCCAAGACAGTAACTACAGACTGCTTGATGCAGCTGCCAAGGAGTTCAAATCACTCTTACAAAAGGTCTCACTTTTCAATCATCTCAACTATAAATGCAGCAATTCCCACCCTTGTCAAGCCAAGGTTCGCTTGAGAAAATTCTTCTCTGTTCCTGATTGAATCCTTCTCCCTGACCTCACGATGCTCCCCAAATGGGCCTGGCACTCCTCCGAGTTGCTTCCCCTTCTCTCAGGATTTGCACACCAGGGCACACCGTGACTTCCTTCCCTTCCCACCAGCACACATGACCCAGGATGGTCGGGCCCCCCCTAAAAACCTCAGCTCAGGAATAGCCAGGCTGACCCCACTCGGAGCCAGCACAGCTTCCCTGCTCAGACACCCTCATCCCACACCCACTGCTGCTCTGAAAGCAGTTTTTATCTGCCCAGAAAGGGCTTAGAATTTCTGTCTGTTAGTGGCAGTAGGTAGAGGTGCTAATTAACTAGTTGTCAGCTGAACGCTGCTAAATTGAGAACACAAACTAAAATTAAAGACAAGGTATTAAAATGGGCAGAAAGACTTGAAAGGACTATTGTTCATTCAAGAACTTCTCTTCCTGTATTTTTTAAACATTTAGAAGTTGCAGTCCAAATAATTGCTTGTCAAGACATTTTTTTGGAGAATAACTGTAGCTATTCAGCAAGCTGTGTAATTAGGTTATTAAAAGTATAATATCATTTCGAAGGCTTTGAGAGAGTAGACCTCTACCTAACACAAAATCATCACAGCTTCATTTTCCTCCCTCTCTCCTGGCTTCAATCCCAAGCCACATGTCCCAGCGACCTCTCAGAAGTCAGCTGTGACAACGTACATTGTTTGCGGGATGAGGAACCATCGCTCCGAACTCCTGAGCAGGTACATGCACCACTTCCCTTCCAACTCAGGAAAGCACGTCTGGTACCCAACAAAGGAAAAAAAAAATACAAAGCCAAAAGCTACAGACAAAATCCCAGCTCTCCGAGCCTGATGTTCCCTTCCCCCCTCAGATGGTGGGTTCAGGACAAGGAGCCTCACATTTTTCTGGAGAGCACAGCTAAGACCAGGCACAGACAGACCTGTCCCTGGGAAAGGAAGGAAATCCCTGACCCACAGCTACGGCCTTGCAGGCCGGGCCCATCTCTGGGGAAAGAGAAACACGTATCACTGGAAGCTGTACAGAGAAACAGAGCACGTGTCACGCCATTTCCATTTCTGCTGACAAACAACACATGTTTATAGGACAGGTAAAATAAACTACGTAGCCTGCAAGACTCAGCAGCCTGAAACCGGGAAGCTAATACACCCAGTGGGCAAGGAATTGGTCCTGATGTTAGCAAACGGGATGTCCCAAAAATCAGACAATTAAAATTTAAAGCAGTAGGGAAGACAAAAGAGCAGGAATCACAATAGCCAAGTCTGATGAGGAGCTGCTCCTTGGGTACAGGACTATAATGATGCTAAACATTTTTCTACTAGATGGCAGTGTAGTGTCACACTATATAAAAGGAATTCTAGAAGGAAATTGCTTTGTATTTCAAGTGAATCTGTGCTTAGACTTGACTTCAGATAGCATGATATATAACAGCAGCCTCTTTGTAAAGGGACCTGCCATTAGTCTCACGGTGCAATAGGAGGGATACTCTAGTTTCTAATTTCCCACAAAAGAAGGGGAAAAGACACTGAGACCCTGAGCAGTTCTGCTACACGGTACAGCTGCATGCACAGCCACAGACAAGCTCCTGGGTCTGTTACAACCCAAGGTAGGCTCTGATCAAAGAGCTCTGGGAACGGAGGAAGCAGGTCCTCACTGCTCAGGGGGCAAAGCCAGCTGGGCTTCTGAGAGGCAGGGGCAGCTTTTGGGCAATCCCCTCGCTATGGCCAGTGGGGTTTTGGCAACTTCAAAGGAAGGTCCAGGGATGAAGAGAGAGCAGTGCCACTAAAATTCAAAATGCAAACACAAAATAATCAAGGTTAGGGCTGAAGAACAACGCAAATATTTACAGGTAACTCAACCATAACAGTAACCTTTACTTTGCAAGGCCGCCATCTGCATAAGCCAAACTTCAGGTACCAAGAAGGTACGGTGGCTCACCAACACTCCCAAAATCAACGCTAAATCTCGGCGTACACAAGAGCTACGGGATCTCTGTACAGCCAAAGATGGAAAAGCTCTGGGGGAAGCTCGCAGGCAGCCGAAGCACCCTCTCTCCTGCGAGAGCCGCTCCGGGGGTCCCCGAGCTGTGGGGCTGCCAGGGCTGTTCCTGTGTCACCGGGCTCATCACGCCGGGGCTCTCCCCACCAGCGGTCACAATCGCGACAACCGGCGGGACATCACTCCCATCACCTCCCTGCCGGCGGAGCGGGGCGGGTTTTGCTCGCTCTGCAGAGCTCGGGGCACGCCGCACCCCCCGCGGTGGCCCCGGGCCGGTGCGGCTCCCGGAGGTGCCACCCGCTCCGTGCCGGGATGCTCCGGTCACACCGCGCTCCCCGCTCCCTCCTCCTCCCGCCGCCGCAGCACCCCCGCCACGGCTG
>VZTA01013688.1:15200-41559 GCA_013398855.1 Mohoua ochrocephala | reverse complement strand
CTCCGCACCGGCGCCGAGAATGGGACCGGGACTGAGACCGGCACCGGGACTGGGACTGGGACCGCACCAGCAGCGGGACTGGGACCGGCACTGGGCCTGGGACTGCACCAGCAACGGCACCGAGACTGGCACCGCACCGGGACCGGCGCTTCCGCTGGCAGCGGCCGCCGCGCACACCGAGTGTGCTCTGAGCGTGGCCGGCCCGGGGCGCACCGGGATGCTCCGTGTCCCCGTCCCCGTGCCGGAGCGGGCGGCGGCTTGAGGAGCGTCGCATCCTCGTCAGTGCGTGCGTGGCCCTGTGCCCGTCCTGCCCGCCCCAGGGCCCGCTGGCAGCACGTGGCGCAGGGCGGGGGGTGCCGTTCCACAAGGAGCATCCCAGTTAATGGCAGCGGCATGTCTGCGGTGTCACCGTCCCGCCCGTCCGTCACACACACTCCCATCTCTGGGCACCGGGCTGTCCACTTTCTCTCCACACCTTACACCAACACCCAGTGTTTTGGTTTTGTTTTGGGGTTTTTTGGGATATAGTGCATCAACTGTTTCTTCTTGATGCCCCAAGTGGTTTCTGTTGATTGAGGTAGCAAATGCCTGCACTATCTCTGTCAGCATATTTCAAAACCTCTCTGCACAACGAGAGCGTTCTGTAAATAAAACAATAACAACAAGGACTCTGTGGATTTATCTCTGATTACAGTCCTGTGTATATTTATATGCAAATGATGTTTAGCCCTCCAGCTGCTGGCGGCCGTTCAATGAGGCCTGTGGGTGGGAGCACACGGGTGCTCACCCCGTGTTCACCCGGTGCCGTTCCACAGGGACACCCACCCGCCACTGCCGAGACCTGGCATAACACAGCCAGCGAGCCCGAGGCTTTCCTTTCCCTCTTGGTGCAACTGATGATGTGGCAATTAATGCCTGTGAGAACTGCAGCCTTGCAAGAAAAAAGCAATTAAAAAAAAGAGTTTTCTGGCTAAAGGAGGTTTTCACCCCATCCCCAGGGTCCTGTCCTTCACAGAAAAGCAGCCGGGACAGGACCAAGGGTTTGGCCACCCCCAGCACATTTGACTGATGTGCTCCAATATTTAACTGGTGTTCCACAGAGGTGCTTCATTTCAGAAACCCCCAATCTCAGATAGGAGCTGGAAACGTTCTCCTTCTCCTCCCCACTGCAGCACCTCAGCTTTTGCTTCCCTGTCCCTTGTGATGCCTCTGTTTCTCTGCCTGGCCAATCAGCCTAGAGCAGAATTTTCTAATATGCACAGCAGGCAGCAAAGAAAATAATTTGTAAACACTCTCCCAGGCCTTTATTTGTCATAAAAAGAAAAAAAAAATGGCTTGCCTCCTTTTTCCCTCCTCTCAAGCAATTCTATCTAAATAATTTCAGCAGGTACATGCGGTGTTTGGAGGTGATGTCTTTATGGTTTTCATCCTTGAGCAACCTCTCCTGTCTTTCCTATTTTTTCCAGTTGTCCAAAATATTTTGAAAACATTTGCACTCACAATAATAAGCAGTTTTATCCCAAAGATTCTAGGCATGAGAACTACTGAGTTCATTTGCTTCCGTTTGGATCTCCAAAATGAATGGATTGCACCATTTAATGAAAACTCCGTGTTCTGAAATTCAAGCCTTAAAATTATAAAGATGTTTCTGTGCTTTATATCCATCACTCTCTCACAGTTGATCATATTAAAAAAAAAAAAGTTTGCCTCCAGTTTTATTTATTTTACATTATGAAATGACAAAGATGTGTGGTGGGTTGAAACCAATCCTGAATGCTAATACCTGGGAATTAAACGGTGAGAATAACAATGGCCTGATGTCTACACTAAATTAATATATACTATAAAAGATATGATGCATACTGGGTTGATGTTCCCAGCAGAGCCATTATTTTGGAATGGGCTAAACAATGATCATCCTTTCAGTAATGAGTGATGGTCTCCAGTCTGCTGCCTTCTCACTCACAGTGTGCAAACGATGCTCTCGAGCTTTGATCCAGGGACCCAAAACGTTTGCTTTGGCGCTAAAGAAATGAAAATTGCCCCAAACTAGATAAAAGTAGGATGGAGCAGAGCTGTTAAGGTTTTACAACAGGGACAAGATTCGATGGCTGGTGGCGCAGCTGGTTTAAGTTAAGAGGTCAAGGAAAACACTGAGTGCCTAGTAACATCAGTGAAAAAATTCTCCTCCTCCTTCTCCACACACAGCATCCCCAGGGACCCCAAGCACATGATCCCTGTTCCCACTCCCCACACACGACCCTTTTCTGCTGGCACAGGGGATCCCCTCACCCCATGTCTTGGTGCGTGGTCACGTCCAGATGAGCACATGGATGTGGCCACTGCTCCTCTTCTCTCCCACCTACGAGCATCCTCTGCCACTGGCTAGTCCCTTCTGCACCCGCCCTGCCAGCAGCTGCCTCCCTCCAGTACAGCAGGGCCAAGGTGAGCTGGTGAAGGATCTCATTTTGGGCTGACCCTCTCTTATTACCCACGGGAACGTTCAGAAAATCAGGGGTTTGTATGCAAAGGCACCGGGTGTTTGCCCAGAGACAGATCAATAAAACACCTTGTGCCTCAAGCCCTAAATTGATCTTCGCTGCTTTAGGAAACTGTTCTTAGCTCATCAGTCGGGGCTGATCATCACATCCCTGTGTACTTCCTGAAAACTTTTGTTTCCACAGCATCTGAATTTCACCTCTGCACTTGGCTGGCAAATGGTGACTGCTTGGCTCCAACAAAAAGAAAACTCACATCGGCTTTGAGATAAGCGGGCTCTTGGTGTGTAAAACCGAGCTTTACTAGGCATTAAGGCCTCCAACTTATTGAAAGGAGCAAGGTTTCATATCAGTAACCTGAGTAGGTCCCAGTGTCCACTGTTTGGCACAGGTAAGGGCAGGAGTGCAGCCAGCTCGAACCTCCTGGGCAGAGCAGCAGGACTGGGCCGTGGCAGCCCTGGCCAGGGCTGGGGTAATCCCAACTGCTGAGGCATCCACAGCTGCTGGGAGGATGAAGTCTTTTTCAGATGAGAGGGGAAACCTTATTTGCACAATAGCACAATTAGAATAACTTGATTAAAAGAAATGCAAACGAGCCATTAAGTTTGCTTTATCTCCTTGTAATGTGATTCATCTTATAGTACCTGTGCAGGAAGGGGGAGAAGATAGATGAAATAAGTACAGAAAAGCCTCCTGTGTCATGAAAATAGCATATTAATTAAAATAACAAACACAACCATCACCAGCCCAGCTGCTGCAGCTTTCCTTTATGGAATTGTCTATCTCGTCTGGAATGGATGATGGCTAAACAGGTTTGTGGCCAGGCCATTCAAAACCACTTTTCCCATCATTTGTCCTCAAAGTGATGAAGTGGATGTTCCAGCCTTGTTCCCAACTGCCCCAAAAGGACCTCTCCCCCACCACTTCCATAAGTTGTGCAAACCAACAGCTTTGATAATTTTACTTCTCCTTTGAGACTGGGTAAAACTGGATTATGGAGTCAAAAGGTATCACCAGGAAACAGACAGCGTTGAAGACACCACGCTGCTCCCTGAGGAAACAAGTCTTAAAATGAGCGGAAAAGCACAGAGCAATGGGATGGTCATTGCATGGGAGGAGGAGCAAGGCCAAGAGCAAGGAAATATCTGGGAAAGGACCAAAGAGATGCTGTGGTGGGAGAGAGACGGAAGCCCTGCTAGCACCTCCTAGAATAAGGCCCTTATCTAGAAAAAAGGTATGCAAATGAGTGAAGACATGGAGCAGTGGGGTGATGAGTAAAACTAATTAGAAAATGAGGCTTGATTATTCATGGACTTGACATATCAGAGAGCAGCTAATCAAAGGAATAATACAAGTTTGCATATTCTTTGTGATGTGGGCATCAAAGCCTTGCTTCTTGTCACTCTGGCATCACTGCTGCTCATTCCTAAAACCGAGCACACTTGATGCAAGCGTAACGTCTCGCTCCATATTAGGAGATGGGTCTTGGAAAGGCTGAGGTGTTCAAAAGAGCTCTGTTTTTTCCAGCTATTGAACTGATCTTGCATTTATCTCTACTTAGAGACCTTGCCTCCCTGAACACAAACGTTGCCCAAAGCTCTTTGGGTGTGTGGTGAACTGGGCAGCCTTTAAAAGCTTGAGCCAAAGACCTGGATGCTCAAGGGACCCACCTTGCAAGATAATTGCAAGATAATCCCTTACAGTTTCATTTTGCTTCAGACTGATTGCTAAATAAACTTTGTCTAAATGCCACATGGGAAGATGGACTTGGCAGGAGGTATTTGCACAGAACTTGCTGGGTGCAGGAAGCTTTCGGGAGCTCCTCCTTCCCAACACACGGCATCAGAAACCTTCCATCCAGGCTGCTCGCTGCAGCAAATCTTGGATTTGCACCATCACTTGGAGCCAGACAAAAGGCAGGCTAGCTTTCAAGTTACAAGGTATCAGCAGTATTTCCATTCGCACATAGATCCTGGTCCTGTGAAAGGTTTGAAAGGAGGACCTGATGTGGGACTGGCACCTGGCCATGTACCAAGTGTCTGGGCAACACTTGGAGGGTGAATAAATGACACTGCCCCATCACCATTGATTCTTTCCCAGCATGAAACTGGCTGAGAAACTGCTGAAACATCAAATTCCTTTTTGATGAGGACAGCCTGGGACAACTCCAGGGAACGGGATCCATGGGGATGAAAGGGCTCTTTCAAGTATGCCTCTGAATCAGTGGGAAAAGGGAGAAGTTGGGATCGCTCCTGCCACTGTTTGCTTGTCTGGATAATTACAGTGATGGGTATATTAATACCATCTGGCATTAGATCCAAAGAGTAACCGGGCATTGAAAGAGATTACTGGTGAGGTGTGTGAAGAACCCTTTTGGAGGTGCTTATGAGCAGATTAGGAGGAATTAGAAAGGGTGTGAGCCAACAAAGCCCAGGGCTGCAGACCATATGGTCCAAGGGACACTTCTTGCCCACTTTGAAGATATATGATGCAAAACTGGTGTATCTGATCTACTTCAGGACAAAACCTGCAGCATTTGCCTGATTAAGGTAGGTAAGAGACTAAGATAATGTGCAGTGGTCTTCAACAGTGGTTTTACACTGAAGAAAAAGGCTGTTAAAAGACTCATACAAATATTTGCTGAATCTTCCTAAAACCCAGGGGGAAATCGTTTCACATGGCCCTGGAAGAACAGTGAGAAAAGACATAATATTACCTCACGCTGTCTCAGTAGGTAGTGCTGTGTGGAGTGAAAGCAGTGGGGTCTGGTCCAAAGGCATTCAAGACATCGCCCGTCACAGTGAAATGATTCCAGCTTAACAACACCGGTTTTGAAATAGATTCAGTTAAACTGGTACCACCTTTTGCCCAGACACTCGTCAATCCTAGAGTAGTTACTACCAATTTAACTTAATTTGGTGTCATTCTGTGTACAGACTGCATCTTGGATGCTGTACAAATATTTGCTTGTTGAAATTGATGCTGAATTTGGATTTGGGCAACATGGTGTCGTGGAATTAACCTATGTGACAGAGGATCAGATGCAGGAGCAAAAAAAAAAAAGAGAAATATCAGGAAGAGGTTTTAAATTTCAGATGACTTCATGCAATTACCTAGTTTTTGAAATGAACAGAAGAATTAATGAAGGTGAAGCAAAAAGAATCTCAAGCATTACCAAATAATAATAATAATAAAAGAAGCTTTGAGGACAGCTTCTTCCAGCAGCAGGGCTGATGAATCTTCAGGGAGTGATCCCATAGTCCAGTGAAACAAAGGAATGCTCGTTTCACGGTGAGGTTTTGCAACTGCAGATTTACCAGGAATAGCAAATAAATAATTCACAGTTTCTGAAGATGCAAAGATAAATTTTCTTTCTTTTACTTCAAATCTAGTTCTGCCAGCTGCTAAAGGCCTACAGCAAACGTCCCCCTACAAAATAGAAAATGAGGGACAAAGCAGGAGTTTCACATTCCAGTTATGTGTAAAAAGACTCCTAAAAAAGAAAAAGCTACCTTTCCTCCATAGCTCACCCCCCCCACACACACTGCTGCCATGAGTCCACAGGACAACAGAATATTTGTGTTATATTATGCTGAAACTTCTGGAAAAGAAAACAAAAATATCATCAAACATTTAAAATTTCGCCACAACACAATTCAGTAGAAAATCCCCAGCTGGACTGGATGTAAATAACAGATATTGAGTACGGCAATTTCTTGTGGTTTCCCGAAAATACTCAGGGTTCATAGCATTACAGCACTTTGCAATAACTCACAGCAAACTGGGGCAGTGTGAATTTATACCTCCTGATCCTAAATTCTAGCACCTTGGCCTGGGCCAGCTTTCCCCGGGCCAGCCCTGTGTTTGCATTACCACAGTCACAGGCTGCCCTTGGGATCCCCCTTTGCGGAGATGCTGCCAGTCCTGCACGTGCAGTCCTGCTGCCACTTCGCTGGATCAAAATAGCAGCAGCTATTTTAATCTGCTGCTGGAATACATCTGAAGAAATTCCTTGCAATCCCTCACTTCTGCTCCCAGCTGACACAGAGCCACGTGGCAGTGAGTGCACGTGCAGATTGTGTCCCCTGGCCAGAGCCTTCCTTCCTTGCCTTGGACAGGAGATGGATGGGGGGTACCTGCTCCATGCTATGAGCACCACTCCACCCAGTGAGCACTGAGCAGCACGGGCTGCTCATCCTGCTCTCAGCCTCCTGCTCAGCGCTTTGGGAATGCTGAATCCGTGGAAAGGATGGCTGGGGACCAGCAGCAAGCCCACCCCAGCCTCAACCTCTCCTCGCCTGTCTGATGCCAGTGTGAGTTCTTCACTCCCCAGGCTGAGGGCTGCATAGTCAAACACTTGCTCTGTGTATTACAGCATCTAGTCCAACACCGCTTAAATCAGAGAAGCCACCAGATGACCTCCTCTGTGTCTTGAACCTTTGCTAACTGCTCACTGATATAATCAGAAATTAAGTGGGCAGAGGAGAGAAGGTCAGTGCTTTGTTTCCTGCCCCGCCACAGGGACAGGGTCCCCTGCTGTGTGTGTACACTGTTACTCACAGATGTGCACTAGGTTACTGCGCAAGAATTACCTGTCCAAAGAGATGATGAAGAAATGATATTATTATAATGCATAGAGCTGGCTCCAATCATTTTCCTGCTCATCTTTCCCTACTAAAGATAAGCAACACATAATGTTGGCCTTGTGCGCTAAGGGGTGGAGAACAGCACCTCTCAGCATCAAAATTTAGGAGATTCCCTACAAGAATATATGTCCTCCTACTGCACAGAGCTTTCATGGACCTGCCTAGCTCCCAAGTGATATAACAGTTTTCCAAGAGTTCCCTCTAACTCTGGATTTTTGAGAGGCTCAGGAGAAATTAATCTGGCTGTGACACTATGCAGAACGCTGAAACAACCAGAAGAAAAATAACTTATCGAAAATATTATTTTCTTTCACGCAAAGAATCAAACTTTAAATGATTCCATCTGTCACTTTCATCTGCACCCTGTTTCATTGGCTGGATTTTGCTCATTAAGATAAATTTCAAGCCAGCAGATCATTTTTACCTTCAGGGCTTTGATGAAATGTAGTGTTTGGGACTTCCTCTCCTCCTGCATTTTTGACAGCCATGACAGAGGAATAAGTTTTTCTCTCTTACGCTGTTTTGCAATTGTATGGAATGGCTTTGACCTTCCAAAAGGGAAACAACACTGCAGTCAAATTCCTCCTCCTTTCCCCATGGGACTAGGAGCTGGCCAAACCCTTCCAATAAGTTTCCCACTCGACCTTGCATCATAAAGCCCTCTTTTCTTTATTACTCCATCTCCTCAAAACTTCCTTAACAAACCTCTAGCCCTTTCAAGAGGTGGGCTGGAGAGCTTCTATGCTGTGCAAATGGTTCAAACATCTTTGTTTCTTCCCTGAAAAGACATGAAAGCAATCTGTTGGATTCCTTACCTCACAACCAAACACAACTGTGCACCGTGCACTCTGCGTGTTACAACTCCCCGTGCTTTCAGCCCCAATGACTTATTTTACTCTAAGTGTTAATTATACATTGGAGTGGTTTCATGAGGGATATGATAAATTATCTGCCACTTAAAGTCTTTAAATCAAGGCTGAGTGTTTTCGGTGGGGTCCCGCTCCATACCTGGAGCGCACAGAGGCTCCCAGTGCATTTACAGGAGGGTAAATAATCACATGGTCATGGTGAGCCATGGTACTGAGGCATTAGGGGATGGGTGGGATGGCCTTTGTCATGCAGGATGTGAGATTAGCTGGACTCGATGGTTTGTTTTGGCCTTTAAATCTATGAATAGGGAAAAGGAAAGAGGAAAAAGAAAACAAAAAAGAACAAAAGTCCCTATTATAACCAGCATGTTTCTGCCTTCTGAAAGCAGAGCCAGAGGGACTGCAGGCAGCTGGGGCTAGAAATGAGTGCTGGGCACCCCTGTGCACTGCCCCTGCTCCCAGAGCTCCCCAAGCTCTCCCAAGCTCCCCAAACAGGTTCTTGCAAGCAAAGCCAGGAGCCCAAGCCCACTGGGATTTGCTGACGTCTTTCAGAAAACAACAGACGTGAGCGCACACACAATGCACAAACGATTTTCAATTTCTTTCCCCCCTTGAGGTCATTTTAGGTGTTCCAGAACTAGAAATCTAATGCTTTTTCTATTTCTAAATTAAGCTAATTAAAATTTTAATCTGGTGGACATTATCTTATTGCATAATTAGAAGAGCTTATATTGCTGTGGTTTGGTTAGTGCCAATCCTTTCTGCTTTAAATTGTGTTTCATTAATTGAACAGGGCTTAGATAGGTGCTTATAAGGTACTAAGCCAACTATCTGTTCTTAACAAAATACTCGATTCTCCCTTTCAGCTATACCTGCTCTGAGCCTGCAAGCTTTATGCAATAATAGTTTTCCTTTAGTGAAGGATGGGCTATTACACCCATGATCCACGTGGGAATTTCAGGGACTATAGGCACCCTCATAGACACCATTGTAGACTGACTTCACAGAACAAACACAAAGGATCCTCGCTGGAGAATGCCAAATCCAAACCCTACCCAGTGACTTGCTGATATCATCTGCTTAACCATGGGTTATTACATAATTAATCACTCCCGGTTCACTATTAAGTCCCAAAGAACCTTGCTATAGACTAGACTGCTATTACTCTGCCACACATTTAAAAGAGATTACTGTTAATTAATTTAGCTCGTCTGCATCCCTAAAACTCAGCTAAGCCCTCTATTGTGTTACCTGCTGTCATTTCAGATGTGTAGGACTTCCAAATTCCCATAGAAATAGAAAAGGATTAAACTCATCTACAGAGACATAAAACATTTTAAGAAGTTGCTTTTCAATACTTCCCACAGGGCCCTGTGCAGAGTAGGACCTGGGATCTAGTAGAACCCTTCTCGCTGGTTATCCATCCCACCAGGAGTCAACTTCCCTCCAGGACTTTCCACCCAGTGCTTTCCAAAGACACTAAATTTCCTGAAAGTGTAAATAACACGTTAGACCACAATTTATCTACTCCTGGGGCTAAGGCACCCGAACCGGTGAATGTAAATCACTCAGAATATTTATGATGTACTGACACATTTCCATTCTAAAACAGGAGTCCGATACACATAAATCCTCAGAAATGCTTCTCCGGATCCATCCTCATCCCATTCACCTCAGACACGGTCACCAAATCTGCACAGGAACCTCCACAATGCCTGAGGCCGACGTGGATGGGCCGAGGGCTCTGCTACTACCACAACAAATGAGTAAATAATTACGTTAATAATGAGCCAGACTTTCCAGCTGGCCAAGCCACAAGAGCCAGAGCATTTTTGCTAAACAATTTCAGATTTAAAAAAAACAAGCAACCTTCTGTCAAAACTAAACAGCTCCATGAAGCAGAAATCCCTTGCATAAAAATTGCTATTTTTCCATAAGGAAAGCAGAAAACAATTCAGGTGTAAAAATTCTTGGGGTTTGGGTTTTTTTTTTTTTTGCAAAACACGCACAAAAACCCTCAGAAAAGGATTTGAAAACACTGATTATTCCTCAGGTAGCAGCTTCTTCTGAAAAGATGGAGAGTTTTAGTAGAAGGTTGCATCCGAGGTTTTAAAAAATTTTAAAAAAGAAAGAGCAATTTCGTTAGGCTCTATTGTCAGCTCCCCTTCATGAGCTGCTTTGGGATTAAGGGGTTGACAGCAGCCCTGTTGGCTAGCAGGGAATCATGTGGGTCTGTGGGGACGTGGAGCTCTCAGCATGGCAGTGAGCACAGCATGCTCAGAGCGAACCTGCAGCTCCCAGTGCTGGGTTAGGGAGCTGCTGCAAGATGGGGAAGACCCGCGGAGTTGCCGCCTCACAAAGCTGAGCTCAGGCATTCCTGCTCTTTCAGGTCCTGTTTGGAAATCAACACAAAGTTGTTCCACAGCTGCAAAACAGACAGCTCTTAAGCAGAATCCATTTCCTAACCAATAACTCATTTCCAGAGTAGTCAGTGACTCTGCCCAGGGTGAGTCCCAGCAGCCCTCTCTTCATTTAATTTGCACACTGGTTTTGTTCAGGATGCAGTCCCTGCATCGCCACCTCGCCAACACTGGCATTTTCCAGGCTGACAGCCAAAGGGATGCTTAGGCAGATATTCCTGCAGACAGGAAGTTAAAGCTGGTTTGCTTTGCATTTGCTCCAAGAGGGGCAGGATGGAGAACAATGGTTTGCATCCAGGCAAGAGATCTGAGCTCATCACTCAGAGTTTGCTTGCAATGAGTGTTCCACCATGCTACAGGCAGGGCATGGTCTCTGCTGACCAGACCCTCTCCCTCTCTGCCCCCACTGCCCATAGAGTTGTATCTCTCACTAAGGTGATGTCAAAACTCACAGTGTATTTGCTATGAAAACAAGGGTTCAAACCCCATGGTGCCACTCATCTTGAATTCCCTTTCAGGGATCCTGAAGCATGGGATCACAGCAATGTTGGTGGGAAGAGCCTCTCATCCAGCCTCCTCTTCAAAACAGGGTTATCACCAGCGCTAAATAAGCTTGGCCATGGCTTTGTCTAGCCAGAGCATGAGAACGTTCCAGGCTGTGGATGCCACAATCCCACTGGATGACCATGTATCTGTCTCCCAGAGAAGTTTTCCTGATCTCCAGTTTGAGCCTCTCAAGCTGCTGTTGCCCCTTGTTACATCACTTGCCTTTACCAAGAAGAGTTTGGCTCCATCATTTCTGCAGGCAGCTGTAGGTTGCTCTCAGCTCACTCCTTCACCAACCTAAACTAGCTCAAGGCACATCAGCCAGAACCTTGCAGAGCATCCCAAGCCTCCGAAATCTCCTTCCTCTCAAATTTCTTAAGTCAAATTGGGATCAGCCAGTTCTGGTAGCACAGGTCTAGGTCTTGGTCTGTACTTCACAACATACATCCCAGCCAAGCAAAGCCTGCTCAGGACACCACTGAGCAGGGCACAAAGTTCTCCCACACATATTCTCCAGCAGCAATGCTGAGGCATCCGTGCTAAGCAGGCAGAAAAGAGAAACCATTCAGTTATGATTTGTCCCATTCACTGAGTTGTCCCAAAACTGCAGCTTGGGCAGGTGTTAAAGCAGCTACAGCCTCAGCAGCTCAGTAGATGCCCACTTTTTGGTGGCCTCCAGCTAGGTCCTAAAGCCTTCTCAGCCTCCAGCCTGACTAAAGCACTCCCTCCTTTCCACTTAACTTCCTCGTTTACGTGGCAAAACAGCTTCCCAAAATATTCCTGTGGCACACCAAAAAATCTTGCTGTCAGGATTCAGATTTCAGTGTGATTGGTAACGAGTGCACCAGGCATCAGAACTGGGTTATTAAAATATCTTTCATGATGAACAATGTAAAATAAATGTGGATAAATTTTATTACTCTGGGTCATTTAATTTTAAGTGCAGCGGCCTCTGTATTTTTTTGCCACTTAAACAATATGCAGCATGAAACAGCACAAATAAATACAGATGTAGAGAACAATTAGATACACTTTGTAAGAGCAAATTATGCACGTTCACATTTCATTCTACTTAGATCAAAATTAGATGGTTTTCCTCCATTATCTCAGTGGATACACTAAAAGTCAGTGATTTATGAAAGAAACCGGTGTGAATGCCATTATAATTGATTAACCTACGAGACTGGTGACCTACTTATAGATATACAAATATGATTATAATTGTGAAGTAAGTAATTGAATGTTCTGCAGGACTTCTTTATAATGTGACTGTAATGCATAAAAATAAGAGGTAGAAAAAAAGGCTTCAACGCTGTGCATGCTCTGAGATCCTAGGGATAGGTGCTGAGTGCTTCCTGCTCTCTCCTGTCAAGGTGAATTGGTGTTGAGAAGTTGCAGAATCAACCCCCTCCTGAACAGCAGCATTTCCCTGAAACAGACAAAAAGTGGGCAAAAGGCTGCACTGTGCTTTGTGGCTGGGATAACTTTGGATGGCCTGAGTAGATCTCGTTGTCTGGGAGATGCTGCACACAGACCCCTCCCGAGTCATCTCTGCTGGAGCCCCTTTTCAAACACTTCCTTTGAGTCGAGAAAGGGGGACAGGCCAGAGGTCACGAAGATATAAAATGAAGTTATGGGTCCCTGTTTCTAAACCACCCCTTTGCAGGGGGAGTCAGCACTGCCGTTGTGGGTTTGGGAGTCTGTCAGACCTCAGGTCTCTGCCAGCTGTGACTCTGAGTCCAGCATTGCTGCCGTGTCTGTTAATGGGTACGAGCACCCACTTGCCTGTGCTACAGCCACAGGACACATCGAAGAGCAAGAACACCTCCCTGCCTCCAGAGTTCTGCAATCCACACGCAGAACAGGAGGCAACAGATGAAGACAGTCCCCAGGTGCTGGTAGCTCACGGGTCGAAGCCTAAAGACCTTACCTAGACAACGCGAATGGCTACAATCTGCAATCCCAGGCAGTGCTCCTTGCTAATTAAGTTTCCCAACACCTCGGCAGTGTGTATCCGGCTGGACAACATGCCAGCATCACCCAGCCCACAGCTGCCTGGAGGCCCTCATGGCATTATTATGTGTCACAGATTTTGCTGTATCTTTTGCTGCCAGTCACTTCTTCTGACTTAATTTGCCTGAACTCCTCTGCGTGGACACGGGCGGCAGAGCTAACCTCTGACAATGACACACACCACCTCTCTGCAGAACAAAATTCTGGATTCCTAATTTGAATGACTAAATATACCAAAGCCCAGTGATGAATTATTTAAAATCTACACAAAATTTGATGCTGCGTACTGAGCTAGAGACTTGAATGCACCTCTGCAATTACGAGTCCCTCTGTCTACAGCTCCATCATGGAAAAGCATCCATTTAAAGCCCCTGGGGTAAATGATCTGTTACAATTCCCTGGACTGGAAACCCTGGAGATGATGTGGGAGCCAGGACTTGCTAGGATGGGATTGAGTTAATTAGCACTGTGTCTTAGGAGAGCTGTAACAGCATAATGAAACAAATAGAATAAAAACAGTTTAAAGTGACTCCAGTGGATTGATGGGCACACGCTGCTGACTGTGGAACAGTCAGGATTGTACCCATGCGTGCATGGCTCTGCATTCGTCATGCATTGCTCATGCTGGGGGAGGGGGATGAAGAAGAAGGTGGGTCATTGCAGCTCTGCAAGAACTCTCTGGCACGGTGTGTGTTGGGGCCAGAAAGGTGGAAACCACTGCCAGCAGCCCCTTGCTGCCACAGACACCTGGCTCAGTGTCAGCCCTGCTTGTGAAGAGCCAAAGCCACCACCCCCTAAATCCTCATGAGGATGGGGTCGGGTCCAGCACACGCAGCTCCTCAGAAGCCACAGTCAGAGATGCACTGTAGCACCAGGATTGCCTGGCTCCCCAAGGCAATAACTGGCTCCCCAAGGATAACCTCGCATGCAGCTCCTGCATCAGCTGTAGGTGTCCCACTGCTGTTGAGGGGCCCCAGCAGGGCTCGCAGGACTCCTGTCTCCTTGCATGCTGCCATGGACTTTGTCAAGCACATGCTGGCAATGGCCTTGCTGTGTCCTGCAGCAGAGCACTTTGTCCATTCAGCTGCAGAGCCACAGACATTTAGAGCACATCCCAGAGAAAAGTTTGTATCCCATCTCCCAAGGAGTTACCTCTAAGCTCGGCATGCAAGTGACTGGATGTAGATGGCCATGTCTGACTTCTTCATCCATCCTTTCCAGTGCTGAGAGCCGCCAAGGGATGAATGATAGGTTCTGCTTTTTCAGTGTGTTTTGCATTCTTTTCAATATTCGGTTGTCTGGAAGAGGAATACGTTGGCCCCAGCAATGCCGCATTTGAGAGAGGTGTTGGCATCTTCAGCGTAAATTGTTCAGGGTATTTTTACAGTCGGCATAAAAATACTGACACTGCCTGTATGGATAGCTCTGTTATCGTGCTCGGGGCCAATAAAGAAAGTGTAAGGAAGAAAAAGAAAGCCGCGAGTTAAATCCGTATTTTACAGCAATCACATTCTTCCTTTTAATTTTTAAACTTCTCAAATTCTAGCTTCCATTAAAATGAACCTGTAAAAGATAAACAGAACTGCCAAGCTGCACTGTTTTGAAGCAGTGAGATGACTCTCAGCTTGGCCAACTATTCTGACTGCCAAATATAATATACACTAAAATGACAAAGCGTAACAATGCAAAAGACCACATACTATCTCCATCTCTACCACGGGGAACTGGAGCTGTGCCCAGCAGTGGTATCTAGTCCTCAGCATTGCCTACCTACCAAAAACTAGAGAGAATTGCTGGGGACAGGTAACAGCTATTAACTGAGCTACTGAAACGATACCTGCAGCTTTGCTTAAACAAGAGGAGCAGAAATAAACCCAGTCTGGCTTTCTCCACAGCCAAACTCCTCGCTGCCGCTGCAGAGGCATTTATGTCATGGCTTTGCCCAGCCCATTATTGCCAGAGTCTGACCCACACAAGCCATATAGGAATTTCATTGCTCCAGCACCATGACATGTCTCTTTCTGCAGAGTTGTTTTTCATTCCTACCAGCAGCAGCTGGGCCAAACCCTCACTTTTTCTGCTTGCCCCCTTCACTTGAGACCTCTCCTCCTGCCAGCTGCACCCTACAAATCCAAGCTAATGAGAATTGTGGGGCTAAACAAATCCCTATGGGTAGCACCTGTGCCACTCTCATCCCTCCACATACATCAGCTGCTCTTCCTTCCTAAGCATTGTTTGCAGTGAAGACAGACCTGCAGTGAAATAATCCCAGCTTCAAGCCCATTGCAAAAATTAAAAATGACTCGCTTCCAGTTGGATGCAAGGCTTACTAATTTCCCACCAGCATTCGGGTGGCAAGTTTGCCACAAGAATAATTGTGTGTCCAGAAAAATGTTCCACTGGTAGGGTTATTAGCAGGAAAACAGGAATTCAGTTGGAAAGCATTAATAAACCTTGAAGACAACAGCTGTTACAGTGATTGATCTACTATCCAAGTGTACACAACTCATACAGGATGAAGGAGCAGAGGTTATTGCACAGGGAGGGTATGCCGAGAAGTGGGATAGGAGGCAGGGTTGCTATAGAGGCCAGGAATAAAAATTGGTACTATCAGCTTCAAAGGCATTTAAAAACCCCACACATCTTTTCCAAAACTGACTCAAAATTAAATTTTAGTAGTTTGCAGCATTTGTTGCTTAGTTGGTTACTTGCTTTCTTTTAATACACGTGGGCAATGGAAGCAGAAGGGGTTTGTATGTGTCACAGAGAAACTTCTGTTTGCTCCCCAGGATCAGCAGATGCTGCAGTGTGAAGACTGCAGATGCCCCGAGGAACACATCCAAATGCGCCCAGTGCACCTATCCCTCCTCCTGAGGGGATTGATGAAATCACCAAGCTCCTTCAAGGGCTGAAAGAAGGATTAAGGAGAGAACTGAATTGCCCATTGAAATGCCAGGAATTCCTGGCCCGCTGTGTTGGATCGGGTGCAGGGCTCTCCTGCTCATGGATAGCTGCACATCGGGAACATGACTCCTTTCTGCTTGTGTGCATCAGGAGTTTGTCCTGTGGCACTCACTGAAGTCAGTTTTTGGTCTGTCTGGGTAAGGAGGCTGATAAGAAAAGAAGAAAATGAACCTAAGGTAGCATGTTTGGCATGTAGGGTCATGCTGTGCTCTTCTGCAGCTCCCTTTGCCTTCCTGGAAACGCCCTTTTCTGCAGGGATATCCCATCCATCCCAGCAGTGTTGTCTTTGCAAGAGCTGAAAGGACAAGCCATGGCCATAGCAGAGACAGAACAGTGGGAATTCAGGTCCCTCCATGCAGGACCACCACTAGGGCTGGGAGCAGGCTGTGATCCACCTCAAAGTGTCCACATTGTGGCATTTCAGGTTGTGCCAACTGCACTCCGGGGTGTTGAGCTCACTGCAGTATGTTTCCTTCCAAAAGGAAACAAAAACAAACCCTTTCCAGTTTATTATTTCAGCTAATTATATGAACCAACAGTATTTCATCCAAACCATTTTAGGAAAATAAGTGGAGACTGTTTGCAAAACCAAAGCAACCATTTTTCTCCTGCCAGGGTGGCAGATGCAAACATAAAGAGTAACATGTCCATACATCTCCAATCTCAACTTCTTATGAAACAAAATAAAAGCAATCTGGTTGTGAACTGATCCAAAGCAAATACAATATTTCAGAACACGCCACATTTAGTTGGCGGGGCTGATTTATATGATGCAATTTAAAGACCAGTGTGCAAATATGGAGGGGAAGACTATTTCCCCTTCACACTTTCTTACCTCGCAGACATTGTTTTTGTTCTGCATGTAAGTGAGGAGCCCTTGGCCTACGCAGCAGCTGCCTTTGAAGGATGAGCACTGACAGGTTTCTATGGCACTTCCAAGAAGGGTTGTTTTACAGGCCAGAGGTTCCCTTCGTCATATAGAATGTTTTGCCATTTATTGTGTGATCCGTGAGATCATCGCACAGTGGTCTTCGAAATAAATACTGCCGAAAGCATCCCCTGCCCAACTTCAATTTACAGGCACCACCTCTATTCCCAAGTCATAGCTGGAAAGAGAGGCAGGGAGAAGGCAGCAGAAGGCTCCCTGGGGAAGTAGTGGAGTCATCTGGAAGCAGTCAGAAAATGAGTAGATGTGGCACTTCACAATATGGTTTAGTGGGAATGGTGGCATGCTGGACTTGATGAACTTGGAGGTCTTTTCCAACCTTAATGGTTCTATGACCTTTCTCAGGGCATCTCTGTGCACTGACTGTCAGTGCTGGCAATGCTGACAGACAGCGGCCACCAGTGAGTCTGGGGTGGCAGGTTGGGATCACCCCTTGCTGTACCGTCTCCTTTGTCACACATCATCTGAGAGGCAAAGAGCTCATCGTGTTTGATGTTTCCACAACCCTTTTTCTGAGGAAGTGCTTCTCCAGCCATCATCTCTGTTCCGTTTTTAGATTTCATGGTCAGTTTCCAGATTTAGTGGCTTTTCAGCAGGCAGAAGAGCACCTCAGTTGTGTGGCACTGCAGTCCTTCTTAGAGATAATTGCTGAAGTAAATCAGAAACAACAGGAGACCTAGTGAAAAATGGAAATCACATGTTTTAAAAGTGAAAAATAAAAAAGTGGAGAAAGAAATACTGCCAGGATAATTGTCATTTTCGCTAAGGACGTCAGTGAAGGATTTCCAGAACACGTCCAGTCTCAGTTTTCAGTTTGCATTGCTAAACCTTGATCCATCATTTTGCAATGAGCTTAGGCATTCATTTGTTAGGGGCCTGCAGGCTTTCTGAATGAAATCCTCCAGCAGTCCCTCATGGGCTGCAATCAGGGAGGATGCCAAGTGCTCTGGATGGTTGCTGCTGCTGCCTTGAACAGAGGTGCTTCTGAGTCCTTCCCCAGCTCAACCCCATCCCACTCCCTGTTCCCTGGAAGAACCAAAGCTTGAAGTCTACACATGGCCAAATCAGTGTTCTACATCCAGACACCCTCATCATTTTGGGCTGCACCAGCCCTGTAGCACCCCAGGCTAGTGCAAGACACCACCAGGCTGGGGTTGCTCTAAGTTACACTTCCCAGGATAGAGGGAGGTCAACAACAGCAAATACATGAATTTGGTACTGTCTTTGCTGTCTCCCTCTTGTTGCCAGCAGTTGCATTTGTGCATTTTGCACCCCAGTGGTGTGAGGAGTACTCTTGAAAAGGGCTGAATCCCAGGACTTGGAGAGCCCTGATACCCGGATTTCATGAGCAAGGCAAAACAGCCACTCCAAATTAAAGGAATATCTTATGGCAATGTCAATAAACAGATTTGCTAATTAATACCGATTCAATTAAATTCATTTAGGACTCAGACTGCTAACCAAAGCTCTTCTTCCCTCACATCTGGTTGTTGCAAAACTTCAAGCAAGGCTGGGCATTTCCCTCAGCTTCATGAGGAATCTGGCAGCTCCTGGAGCAACGAGCTGCAGTGTAAACTGCTGGAGAGCCCAGCCCTGCTGGTGGCTGCAGGATCCTCACGACATTCCAGGGCTTTTCTGCAGTGAAATACGCTTGGTATGGAGGGCAGGTAAACTGTGCTGTGCTGCATTCAGGAGCTTTTTTCAATTAGCGCTGAAGACAATCTGCAGTCTCATAGTTCAGATATTCGAAGTCTGAGGGTTGTTTAAGGTTGAACATGGTTGAGCTGGGCTGGACCTCCATTATTTTCTAAACACCGGCTTTTCTGTCTTTATTTATTATACTTAATACTCCCTTAAAGTAGACTCTCCCTGGACTTGTTCTGGGATGTGCCATACTCCTTTTTCTTGCAATAAGCAGCATTCCCCTGCCAGAACACAGCCATGACTTGATGACTCAAATTTGCAAAGTCACTTTGTTTCTTAGAGAAATCTGATTATCGTTGCAAAAAGAAGCTCCTTCGTTTTCATGGCAAAGTGGCCTGTTCTGCTTCAGACAAAACTCTGGATGTTTCCATAATTACACACCGACCTGTGTTGAACAAGCCAGCTCAAAGGCTATTTTATCTCAGCATGACCAGACTCTATCAGATTTATTCTACTTACAGAAAGTCACATCACAAATAAATAACTTCAGTGGTAGATTGCAGTATGAGAAAAGCAAATTATTTGGCAACTATTCCCCTTTTCTTCTCCTCCTTATTCACCTGGTTCACAGGGCTATTAACAAATTTACCCTGGCTAAAAATGTAGCCTTAGAATAGATGAGACAGCCTCACTGCTCTTCCACTTCATGAAGTTTTATTTTGAGTCCCTTTTTCCTCTTGCCCTCTAGAGACTCATATCTCTGTGACACTTTCTGATTCTCTGCTGCCAGTCTGGGAGGGTGGCCAGGAGATGAAGCGAGGGGACTTTTTCGGTGCCCTCCCTGAAGGACAATGGCTCCTTGCTGTAACTACAGTTCTGCAAGTCATTTTGTGCATCACTGGCACCTCACCTCCTTGCACACAACCTTCCTTCCACCCATCCTTACCCCAACCCATGGTGGGTTGGGACTGGATCTGCTTGCAGGTAGGAAGCACAACGATGCCCTGTTGGGTGGGTCAGCCCAGGCACTGCCTCTCCATGCAAGGTTGCTCCTTTTAGTGCCATGGTCCCTTCTTCCTGCAAGCATGATAAATGCCAGAGCTCTTCAACCATTTTCCTATAGGAGAATTAAAGTTTTAATGATTAACCTTTATAAATTACAAGAGCAATACTCTAAATAATAAATAGTTTCTGGCCAGGTCTGAGCTATTATGCTCCAGCATGATATGCTGAGCCCCCATCTGCATTTATTTTTCATACTGTATTCAAGTCCTCTTATGTCATTGAGATAAGCAGTCAGGAGATATGTGTTTTCCAAAATGATGTCCTCATTTATCATTTCTTCCTCGCTGCTCAGCCTGATTACATTTAATTCAAGAAGAAAGAAGCCTCGCCTGGGCCCACTGAGCATATAAGGTTAAAAAAGCAATACAAATGAAGCAGCGGCTTCCTGGAGAAATGGCTACAGAACACAAAATAACATCATCCCTTATCAGCACTGATGCTGTGTATTTCCCTCCTCATTTTCAGAGAAAACTCACAGCACAAATGACCCATTCATCAAGATCAGCAGGTACAACTCTGCTTTAAACACATATGCACAAAAGCAGCCACCCTCCCCGTTAATAGGGAACGAGCTTTGAGCATTAATTTCATCTGGTATTAATGCAAACCTTAATTACAAATAGAGATAGGAGAGCAAAAGCTTGCTGCAGCCTGAACCATTTCCAGTGGCACTTGGCTTAGGGAGAAATCTCTTTTGTTTCTACAAGTTCTCTGTCGCAGTATTTGGCTGCTCCAGGATGCAGCAGGGAGAAATAATGCCAAAATGTGTCTACGCACAATGTGAGCAGCGGCTTCCCAAGCCTGATGGAAGATTCCTTGTGACTTTGCACAATCGCCCTTTCCTTGGCAGCCTGGGATGCAGGGTCTGGGTGCATGGAGCCTCCTCAGTGAGCAGAGGGGGATTGGGGGAGCGAGAGGCAGCCTCTACTGAAATGCTCGTTCATCTTCTGCAGGGATGCAGCCACTGCAAGCCGCTCTTCACCAGCCCATGCAGAACAGCACAGCCTGTGCCAGCTCTGAGCCGGGGAGCCAGCTCTGCTCTGAGTCCCAATCCTGCACTCTCCTGGGTGCCAGCGTAGCTGCCGCTCATTCCCACATTGCTCAGTGGCCAAGGTGATGCTGTTGGGAAGCCTTGTGCGGTGCAGACAGTGGCTTGGCTCCACGTGGGAGTCTGCACATGATGGGAACGGGCGCTGCGGGTCCTGGCTCATGCATGGCTCTGGAGTGGCAGCAACAAACCCCCCAAGCCCACTCCCCCAGGCAAGCTGGGCTTGCTGCTCCAGAGCCAGACTGGCACCCTTGTGTTTGTAGAAGGAATTTCCCACTAGGAAAGGTGGTTTGCATATTTACTCTAATCAGACTTCAAAGAAATGCCAAAGGAGCCAAGGAAATGAAACACGTACTGAGCCAGCCAAACAGGCAAATAAACACAGGAAAAAAAAGCCAGAGTCTCTGACCAAATGAATTCAGACCAACTCTGGATTTAAAACTAAAATTGAAAAGGACTTTAAAGAGATGGGGGGCTTCCCAGCATGTCCAGAGGGCAGCAGATCTACAGCTCCAAGCTCTGCCCCACAGCCACAGCACCAGTATAGGTGTGCAGCATCTCCAGGGCAGCACAGCTGCTCATCCAACCCCTCCAAAGGGCAAAGGGCTGTGGATGCACTGGGGTCCCAGCTACCACTGACTCTCCAGGGCTTAACATGTTGGTTTTTTCCACAGAAGTTGATGTTTGCTGTAGAAAAATCTTAAATAGATACCTAGCTGGGATGTCCTGGGTTTCCTAAAGCTCCCCTCCTAACACTGTGACACAGCCAACAACCAAGGTGTCAACTGCGTCACTCCGTTTTGTGATGTTTTTCTCACAGTGCCCCATGAATGCTTTTGAAATACATCCTCAAAGGAACAGAGACACCAAATTCCCATTGAGGCATCTCTGAAGGATAATTCATCCATTTTTTCCCTCTTCCTTGGTATGGTTCAAGCTCTGGCTAAACTGCTCATAGGCTCAGAGTTTCACTCAACAGCTATGGCACTCTCTGGAAGTAGTTACAACAGCAAGCCATGACCTGTCTCTCCCTTGGCCTGGACCAAGCAAGCCCTTGTTTAACCTGTCCTTGCAGAGGAACCCTGGGCACATGGATGGGGAAGTGCAGCTGCTGGCACTGCTGCCCTGCACGACAGGCTGGGAAAGCAAGGGATGGAAGTTCTATTATCCCTCTGAAGCTACAAAAGCAGGCAAAATGTAATTATAATCACCCAGACTGGAGTTCTGCCAGGACATCAGGGCTAATGGTCTTGTTCTTGCAAGAAGTGCCATGGGATTTTTCTAATGATCACAAGTGGTCAGGACCTCAGTTTCACATCTCATTTGGAAGATAATGAAGAACTCTCACATTTATTTTTGGTCCAAAGGGAGGTAAGGACAAATTGACTGTGTCAAAGGGCATGAGGACTTCGACATGTAGATTCTTTTGCTCAGGATATCACTGGGAGCTCTGACAGCCAGGAGGGATAGCAGAGGGAAAACAAGAAGCAAGGAAGAAGCGTGTGTGATTTCATATGACTCCTGTTAGTGTTTCAACTTTTTCTGAATCTGCTGTGACTCCGGTGACATTGCTGAAAGGAAGGTGAATCTTTTTTCATATGAGTTATTCCCGCTGTAAAATATATTTGGAGGGAATGAGTTTATAAAGCTATCTTTGAGATAATTGGCAAGGATACTCCACTCTCCCATGAAGGTTATGAGTGGGTTACAAGAGGGTCCTCACTTTAAACTCAGAGCAATGAGAAATTAATAGATCTTGCCGTGTCAGTCCCAAGGCAGAGGATCGTGATAAACTGGAAACAGGCAGAGAGACTCTTTTTAAGTTATGAAGCGAGAGAAGAGAGATGTATCAAACTCCTGGGAGTTACACGAATTCAGACTGATACCTCTGCTGAGCACAAGCGTGGTGATTGCCAATAAAAGGTCAGTGCAATTGGAGAGGACAAATATTGACTTATCCTTCTAGGAGAAGAAGCGTGACATCTCCAGAGACCCTGCCTGTTGCTTCCCTGGAACAGGGAGCTCTGCCCTGGGAAGCTGCACCATAATCAGCACACACAAATGCTGCCTTTTAAAGTGAAAGCTGCTGTGATACAGAGAATGATTTCCCTCTTTCCAGCCACAATTACTTCCATACCTAAAACCTTTGTAGAGCCTCTCTTTTTCTGCTCTGAGCACAAGAAAAGTGACCATAACCTAGGAAGCTGTAGGAAAGGATTTGGACGAGAGGAAGAATTGGAAAAGGGTGTTCTGGAAGGTCATTATGTGGGTATTGGCTGTTGTATAGATGGAGCTGCTGGAGTGGAGAAAGAACTGGCTGTGATATTGATGAGAATGAGTGGTTAAATGAGAGCAGTTTGGGTTGCAAAATATAGACTGCCACTGAGATCAGCACTGGAATCACTTTAATTAATTTATATGATCAATAACCGGGAAGGGTGAAGGCAAAGACCAGCAATGCAATTTGTTCCTGGTACAAAACAATCACAAAGGAGCCATCAAAAGGTGGGATGATGCTCTCCGCTCAGACTGGGATAAGGTGCATGCAAAGAACACATGAAATGCTGGTAGGGACCAGCAACCAGTTGGGGTCTGTCTCAGTGACCTCACACAACAAAACAGAGATGAATAATGAGCAAACTCAGCCCTCAAGCACAGCACTTGGACGCAGGGTGCATGAAAGGCACATTGCAAGAGTGTGCCAAAGGGACCTCGGACAAAGGGGGGAACGATGGGCTGGTGTCAGCAGGGAAATGGGCAAATCCTGCAGCTCTGCAGACTTTAATTTTTTCAAATAGGGAAGAGTGCAAATGACACATCGAAGGTAAAAAGAACCCATATTCAAACATGTTTGCATGGAGCAGAGGCTGAGCAGTGAGGATGAGCTGCCCCAGGATCTGGCACAGCAGCTGGGAGACTGCCCTGTGAGGACAGGGATTCCCAAGAGATGGGATGGACAGGGCACAGTGCTGGTGGAGGAGAAGGAGGGACAGCTGGGCTTCATGCTCCTCCTTTGTGTCCAAGAACATCCAATATCAGCCTTCAGGTGAGCATGACACAGTGTAAGGTGAAAGCACCAGCATCAGGGCTGTCTCTGGCTACACCACAGGAGCTGCAGGAGAGCCCTACGGAGAAGGGATGTTGCTGGTTTGGCCAATTCCTCAAAAGACTTTGGATAAAACCAGTTTTCTCTTTTTTTTTTTTTTTTTTTCCTGTTCGCCCTTACCCTCTGGAGGGGAAAGCCAATCTTTTCCAGACTCTGGAAGAGCCACATGCACATCTCTTCTGCCGGCACTTGTGCATGAGCCCTGCAGGGCTGAAACCCACCCCAGAGCCATCTGAGCTCTGCAGCGATGGAACAGGGGGTCTCTCAAACACCCTCCCGTTGCTGGGGCTGGCAGAGAGGGGAACACGCCTCAGCCATGGGCAGGAGACACCCGTGAGGGTCCTGTTTCCGGAGCAAAGGAAAGGGAGAGGGCATTCAGGAGTGTAAGCACATAAATGTCAGTCCTTGGGGAGAGAGGCTGAGAATTCCCCCGTGTTTGCTGATCTGCAAACCTTGTCAGAGGCTTTCGATTCTCTCAGAGCAGAGAAAGAAAGAGACAGATGCTGAGATAATTACTACCCTGGCAGAGAACTTATTCTTGTATCCAGAAGGAGAATTACGGTCTCACAGCTGTCTTCAGGATAGAGCGAAAGCATTTTCTCCACGGTACATTGCAATGGCAATTAATTTTCTTGATAAGCTTAAACTAACCTTTATTTTAAAAAGGAAGATAACTTGTTGCGTGAAGCATCTTCTAACCTGGCACTTACCAAGGGCAATGGGATAACAATTTGAAAAGCAATTAAAGGTACCTTTTTTTAAGCTTTTTAGTGCCTTTTTAAGGTGCCGCAGAGCCTACGGCCCCTCTTGCTCAGGATGACTCAGTGCTTCTCCTTCCACGGCACATTTCCAAATGCGCAGAGCCCAGACTTTGGAACGAAACTTTGGTGTACAGGCTCTCTAAAATAGGCAACAATTTATCCTGAAGGTTTGATCAGAATGTTGGACCATTTTCTTGCATAGCAGGCATGTGAAACTAGGAAAGTTCTTCTAAAATATTAGCTGGAAAGCCTTTTTGAAGTGTTTCAGTCTTTCAGCAGATGGTGATAAAATGTTAAATTCTGAGAGCTGTTCCCCTGACCCCAGTGCTCTCTTCTAGTTTTTATAGAAGACCTTTTCCCTAGATTAACATTCCTAAAGTGCTTTCAAGAGAAAGAATGCCACATAAATGCTCAGCAGCATTCAATTATAGTAAACAATCTCTCTATCTGAATGGAAACAATATTTGGACTCCTTTAAATAATGCATTCTAGATTTTTAATCAACAGAACCTTTATAGTAATACACACGTAGTTGTTACCAAGAACACGAGAATATCTCGTTCTAAACTAAAATGGAGGAGGCAGCAACAAGCTGAAAGGTACAGTTTGTGGGAAAACTATCAGCTTGGTCTTGCTGGTGCTTTTCTTATGAAGTGTTTAGTCAAGATTTAGCATGCAAATGTGACTAGCTCCAAAATCAAAGAAGGCATCCCCACAAGAGCACCGAGGTGGAGACCTTTGGGTTCAGCGCTGTGCACGTAGCAATTAAGCTGCTGCAGGGAAGCTCTCCCCAGAAACATCCATCAGAAAGGATCTTAGCCAAAGACTTCACACTTCTTCTTTATTCCTACGAGTGGAAATGGACTTATGCCAGAAGGAAACTTGATACAGGTGAGATGGAGCAAGGCTGCCCCGGCAAGGCAGCCCAATACGTGGGTACTTGTCCAGCTTGGAGCTGGCTCCTGAGGGCCCTGGGATGGAAACCTCTCTACACTTGCATGCTCACACTGCATGGCCAGAGGAAGATGCCCTGGAAAGCACCGTGGGGTGGCCTCAGGCTGAGTCACTCTGGGCTGCCCTGGCTCAGCATTTGCTCGGCAGTGGGATGTGTGTCAGTGCTGCTCCCAGGGATGAAACACAGGGAGATGGAGCAGGGGAGAGCCCAGCTTTTTTCTGTCTTTACCTGAATTGGCTTGGGTCCAGAGTTGAGTGTCCCAGCCCTGGGAGCTCCAGGTGATGGGGAGTGGTTCTCATGCCATCGCTCCAGGGAAGTACTTGGCCTGGACACCATATATTGTGAAGCTCCTTGACTCACCTGACCTACTCCATCTGCCCTGCCCAGCAGCACCACTGAAATGAAAACAAGTGAATTAAATATTGCTATAAGGGTGGAAATACATTAGACTTCCAGTGCGAAGGAGCACAGGGTGTGCCAGCGTTGGCGGTTAGGATTTTTCCTTTTGTGTTCTTTCTCTTAGGGAATTTTCTCCCGTTTGTTGCTAACAAACAATAACGACTGGTACTTAAGAGAGACGAAAGATGTAGCCACCGAGAAGGGGGAGGAGTGCAGCTGCCTGCACTATTGTAGCTGAGGGGCATTCTCTCGGGAAGGAAAAAGATACTGCGAGATTTTGGCCAAGTGGTGACGGGCTGGGCTCGACTCCTCTGGCTGTCTTGCTCTTGGCATCAGAGGAGGCACAGTCAGTCTGCGGTTGCTGCCCGGAGGATTCACTGCTACTACTATGGAGTGTTTGTCCTCCCATTGCTTCTCCTACTGTGGGTGAGCCTTTGCTCGTTAGAGCAGCTGTTGCACTGGGACCTTATTAACACCCG
>VZTA01013688.1:0-15088 GCA_013398855.1 Mohoua ochrocephala | reverse complement strand
CCATCCAGAGGGCACCGGGCCCGGCTGCCCCTGGGGGTTTGTGAAGGAAACCCCTTTCCCACCCCTTCCCCCGGCTCACCGCCATTACCGCGTGCAGAGAGGCGGCCGAGCCCGCGCCACAGCGCCCCCTGCAGGCGCAGGGGAACCATCGCACCCGCCCTGCCCGGCCGGGAGCCACCAGCGCCCCTGGCGGCCGTGAGCGGAACTGCACCGAAGGGGAAGGTGCCGCAGCCCAGAGAAGGCCGGCGCTGGCTCCTGGCTCTGGTTGTTGCTGCTGCCGCTGGTGTTGTTTGTTTGCCTTGTTATACATACTAGTAAAAACTGTTACTCCTTTTCCCATATCTTTGCCTGAAAGTTCCTTAATTTCAAAGTTATAATAATATGGAGGGAAGCGGGTCATATTATTCTTTTTTTTCCATTCCAAGGGAGGTTCCTGCCTTCCTTAGCAGACACCTGTCTTTCAAACCAAGACAGCCAGCAAGGAGAGAGCCAGACCCACTGAAGTAAGGCTGAAGTGTGGCAGCATATCAAAGGGGGACACCAAGGCAAATTCCATCCAAGATTTCAGGAAACTTATTTGCTGCATTTTGCAGCCCCAGGTGCGTTTGGTCCAAATTCTGCTGTCACTAAAAGGATTTTCCTGAATAATTTGCTGTAGCGAAAAGCAGATGGACAGAATTTATAAGAGGCACAACCTAGGCTCATACAAGTCAGTCTACATCCAGGGCAGGGGGAAGGAAGGGAAGGGATCAGACAGGTTACCCTAGGAGCAACAGCTAGCTCTGAAAGCATTATTTAAAAGTTTTCTTACCGTCATGTCTTTGACGTGTAGCGCACACAGCAACATGATAAAATATCTCCAGTCCCTCCTAACTGTTTTGTGGGATGACCTGTCAAAGCACAATTAGATCATTCCGTGCATTGTTGTTATGGGGAAGCTTTGTGATCCTTGAATGTCAAGCTGCCACGGAGACAACCTAACATTTGAAACAGCAGTGTGTTAAAAACAGGAGTTATTTATTATTGGCAATGCTCTTTACACGATGTTAATGCAGAAGCACTGTAAGGGAAAGGCAAACCGAAAACCCAAGGCTTAATAATGACCACATGCAGCAATAATTACAAACGTGCAGCAAAATGGGATCTGATGGTGTGGTCTCTATACCAGTCAGCTGCACTGCAGACAGCTTCAGAAGCCCTTGTGGCACAACATACTGTACCCTGACCCATCTGTTTTAGTATTTGATCTCTTGTACTGCTCCAGCATGATATCTTGGTGCTTCAGATCTCCAAAAACTATACTGCTGGATTTTAGATGAATACAGAAAGTCTGGTTAAGACTGCTCACCGGAGGGAATTAGGTTGCAATATTGCTTTAGGCAGAGAGACCTATGGGAAAAGAAGTTGTTTCATATAAATAACTCCTTCAAAAGTGTAAGGTGGGCCTGGGATGAATTGATAAGAGAAAACAAATTGCTTGAAAACAGATATTTTAACAGCTAAAAATACATAGGAGTCAAATCAGCCAACGAAGGGGCCAGAGTGGGGGAGGCTGATGTGTAAGGAAGCACACACCAAGGACGGATCCCAGCCACACCATCCCACTTCCCAGATAATCTGCCTGTGTCCCTCTGCCTACACCACCTAGCTGCCTTCCTCCGACACATTTACTGATGGTAACTCAAAGTACTCCTTAACCTTCAGTTTACAAATGAAATGACACAACCCTCACAAACTCCACAGGGCAGTTTCTCAACACTCTGCTCATCCTTGCATCTCTCCTGCAACATTTTGCAAGTTTCCTCCGTACTTTCTGAAACGTGGACACCCGAAATGCGCACAGCACCCAGCAGCTGTGCACCAGTGCCAAATGCGGAGGTAATACAACCTCCCTACTCCTACTGCCTGCTATTCTTAGCCCTATATCCAGGGAATCTTACTGGTCTTTCAGCTGCAGCCACAAGCGGGAACTCATATGCATTTAGTTTTCCACAATCCCTTCCCCGAGTTTCTCCTTCCTGAGACAGCCCCCTCCTCTACAAGCCTGACCTACATTCCTTGTTTGTAAGTGCTCGACCTTGTATTTGCATGTCTCCAAATGCATATTTGCCTGCTCGTCCTTGGCTTGGTGAGCTGCCCAGGTTGTCTGTCGGTGAGTCTCTCTTTGTTTACCACATTTCCAATCTTCAAATCACTTGGGAACCTTATCAGTACTTTCAGAATATTTTTTCTCCGTACTATAGATAAAAACATTACAAAAAAGCATAAGAACAGGAGCTGATCTTTAGGAATAAGAAATTAGATAAAAAACTTTAGTTTTTGATGTTGGCTGGTCACTCTTTAAACCATTTAATGTGTACCCTAATGATTAAATTTCATTCTTGATCAATACTTAGAATTTGCAAAATCATAAATGCTTACAGACCTCTACATATACTAGGTCAATACTATTGCTTTTATTGATCCCACGAATAATCTAATGAGGAAACAAGATCACGTTAATGTTCTCATAGCCCTGCATTGGCTGATACAAATTATCTCACCTTCCTTCAGGACTTTATTCACCAAAATCTGCCCTTTCATTGCTTTCTGACTACAAATGTCAGCCCCAGTCCATGTCACTCACCTCCCCTGAACACTGGACAGACAAAGGCTTTTCTCCAGGCTCTTCAAATTGTCCCTGATGTTAAGATTAATCATTTTTGTTCAGCCTAATGAACCAGGACGTTTTTGAGAGAATTGCAAAATACAGCTCCTTTTAGGACCCTCCATCAGAGTGAGATGTAACTTCCACACATCCCAGCTCCTCCAGTATGATCTTACTCTGTGGTAATCAGGAGTGCCATGTTGAAGATATCTGTGTGAAAATATCTCTCCTGTGTTTGGATCAGCACAGTAACACCACAACAGCCTCTGGTGGCCCTTCCTGCACTGCAAAATTAAACAGCCAGTCGTGCAATTGTCTCATGAAAGTCGCTCTGGTGGAGACCCTGCACCATCTCACTGCCTGCCTGTTTCTGACAGAACAGCCTTTGACCACTTCCTAAAAGAGAATTCACTTAATATTTAATCAGTGATGGTTATTTGCCAGGAAATCTGTTCAACATTAATTGGATGAGTATCCAATGTAGGATTGTTATTACAATTGTCAAAATGGTTCTGCTGATTGACAGAGAATTTAGGACAAAGTTTTATTTTCACTTCTACTGTGTGATCCCAAAGAAGTTAACAAAATGAAAGAGCACAGGTTTTTATCAGAGCTTCCCAAACTCTCTCTTTTTTATGAAGGTAAGTCCTCATGCTGCATTTGGCTGGGCTAGTTAGTTTCCTTCGTAGTAGCCGGTATGGGGCTGTGTTTTGGATTTGTCCTGGAAGCAGTGTTGATAATACAGGCATGCCTTAGTTATTGCTGAACTGAGGGAATGCACAAGAAATTGGGAGGAGACACAGCCAGGACTGTTGACCCAAGGGATATTCCATACCATAAGATGCCATACTCAGCAATAAAACTAGGGCAAGGTCGCCAGAGGGATTGCCAACCAATTGATGAGCAATTGTTTTCATTTGTATTACTTGTCTTTCTTGGTCTTTATTTCTCTCTGTCATTTTCCTTTTGACTACAATTTTGTTACTATAATCATCACCATAATAATTGTTACTATTATTATTTTATTTAAATTATTAAACTCTTCTCCTGTCAACCCCTTCCAATTCTCTCCCCACCATCCTGCTGGAGGGCTGAGCAAGCAGCTGCGTGGTGCTTAGCTGCCAGTTGGGGTTAAACTATGAGAGCCTCATTTTTAATAGGGAAGGTCATGACCAGCCACCTCAAAGGCTGTGGTGAGTCCCTATCACTTGGAGCTTCTGCTTCAAGAGATGTCAAGTAATTTCTTGGCCAAGCACAAGAAATTACTGGTTTAATGCAAGACTCAGTGAAAGGACGGACCCTTCCTCTCCATGGGATTTCCAGAGCAGACCAAACTATCAAGAGGGGTCTCATCAAAAGCCCAGGCATTTCTCACCCTTACCCACCTATTGACAGCTCATATCAAGTCACACTATGTTCTTGCATCCCTCATGTGTTGCATTCCTTCTAAACTTCAGTTTGCACAGGGTCAGCGGTTTTGTTTGCCTCTTGTGACACCTGAGTGTACGTGACCTACGAGGTGATCAGCAGCTGGTGTTTCTCTTGCCCTCTGCACATGCAGCAACAAGGCTACAACTTTGTGCCATGTTTTTCATCCAGGAGGTTATTGATATTTGTAGCCGTGATATAGCAGATCATTGGGACATGGAAAATAGACAGGAAATCAATTAGCATCGATACATGTCTCGGGACTGTTAACTTGCTCATACAAATACAGTGACCTTCCCTCTCGACACCCTGTGGTGCTCAGGAGGGGAACAGACCCTGACCGTCCTCCAAAGGGGTTTGGAAATCAGGAGGAAACACAGAGGGGAACTTCTCGAAGGTAATAGCAATTTCTTTGCGCACACTGAGGAGTGTGGCGGCCTCACTAAGCACTAAGCAGAACTAACAAAGCTCCAGCAGAATAACGACAGAGCGAAAACGCTAAAACAGAGCCATAAAAGCGGCATTAGTGATTCACGTGGCAAGCACAGCTCTTCTCCCTCCCTTCTGCTTGGTCAGGGTTGCACACAGCAGGCAAGACACAGCACCACACCTGGCTCTTCTAACCCCACTGCAACCAAACTCACTGTAACTCTCTGTAACCACTGTCCTGTGCTGAGCCTCAGGCCCAGGAAAGGCAAAATTTCCTGTCGCCTGGAACCCAGAATCACGAGCTAAAACTCTTGTATGATGAAGAGGAGGGCTGAAAAGGTGGTAGGATCTCTGCTACACAGGCACTGGGAAATGCTCAAGCTCCATGGGTGCCCCTTGCCATCATGCTGCACATTGTAGGCATGACACATGTGGTCACCTCTGCTGCCACAGCATGGTGGTGCTTTGCACACAGACACTCCAAGAGGCTTTTTGATAGAAAATATTCCACTCTGTGGGAGTAGGGGGGCGAGATATACTGCTTGAAGATAGATCTAGTTTTTCTAGAAGTTGTAAATCCCTGCAGCTAAGCTCAGGGAGCTGCAAAAAGCAAACCACCAAGGAGCTGAGTGATTTAATATGAAACCAGTTCCTTCTGAGTATCACTTAAGAGTGAGAACATTTTCACTGGAGCTAGGCATAGATGGAGGGCCCTGCGGGGAGGAAGAAGGACAGCAGAGTGAGCAAACAACACCCCCATGCTGTGACACCCATAGATGCCATTGGGCAGTGTCAGCACCCCGTCCTAGCAACCTGAGCTGGAAGGAGTACGGACAGTCTGAGCAGAGCATGGCCAAGGGCTCTCTTCTCTGTGGGGGCACCCAGCAGGTGGTGAGATCTACCAATAGCTATGGCAGTTTGGGTTGCACCTTCCAGCCTTCGGCTTTCACCTTAGAAAAGTCGCTCCCTGCTTCTCCAAGGTTCTTTCCTTTGTAAGCAAAACTCCTCCTCTTAGGTGAGGCACCTCACAGCCCCCGTGGGAAAGCCCATGCTTACACATCCTCACTAAATCTCTCTTCACTTGGGAGCCAAGGCAGAGCTCAGCAGGAGCCTTGGCAAGACACAGACATGTGCTGCTGTGCTCTGTGCTGCCGGGCTTCCCCGGGGGAAGAGATGAATCCATCCCACAGGGGCTGAGTCACACTGAAGACACGTTCATGTCTGCTGATTCCTGCCTTGGCTCTTGCTCTCCAAAGCCCTTGTGAGATCCTCATCACACTCAACCCCCTGCTCCTAGATGTAGGCAGTGGCACGGAGCCACACTGTTTGGTCTGGAGCAAAAAGAGGGCAGAGTCCTGGCAGGAATACAGCTGGTGGGTGTGCAGGGGCACTGTGCTGCTCTGCACACACCAAGGAGCTCAAGGAACGATAGGATGTTCCCTTTTCCTGAGCTTTTTCAGGCCACATTGCTCCTGGCATCACCACCAAGTGCTGGGGCTTGCACCCAACCCACTCCCGCTCTCCTCCCTGCAGGCACTGCATCCACACACTTCAGATAGGCTGTTCTCCAAAGTCCTCTGAAAATGTGGTGCAGCCACCTGTCCTCAAACCAGTAGGCTTTAAAAAAAAATAACAAAAAAAATCAAAATTTTTTCAAATTAGGAAAAGAGCTTCTTGGAAACATCTGAAGGATACTGTGTTATCCAGGACCAAAACCCTTATCATGGTTTCCTTCCTACACCAAACCCCTTCAGGGGTCTACAACCCCCTTCAAACGGAGCATCTCATCACCCCGAGCATGTGGTGATTCACCAGCCTGAGCGCATGCAAGGCAATTCTGCATATGTCTGCTGTTCCTGTCAATCTGTCTCCTTGTGTACTGACAAGGAGAGAGAGAGAGAGCAGAGATCTCTGACAGTGGGCAGATTAATAATACATTTAATTTCTCCATGCATCATGAGGAAGAGGAAGAGCCATAATTCAAGAGCCTCCCTGAGAGCTTTGCAAATTCCTCACAATAGGAGACAAGAGCAGGAAAGGTGCTTTTGTGCTTCAACTCCTTAAAGCTAGTGGCAATGCGTATTTTAAAGTAACATTTTAAAGGCACAGAAAGAACCGTGCGTACTATAAATGTAAAGCGAAAATATTAAACCAGTTGATACAACCAGGACATCATTTTTCATAAGCTCTCAGGGTCACGAGACAGCAGCAAAATGTGTGTCTCTGTGACACTGATGGCTCCTCAATCTCTCTAAGGAAGAGTGTTTTGAGCAGTCCAAATAAGAGCAGTCCAAATCAGAGCACCTCTCCATGGGGAAGCACCGTGGCAGTGACAGCAAGGCTGCTCTGTGGCACCACAGAAGGTCTGGTTGCCCTGCACTGTCCTTTACATGGAGATGCATCTGCTTGGAAAACGAAACATGAGCTTTGTTTAAGGAGAAGTGCTAGGTCTAAACAGCCAAGGTGGAAATCTGGCAATGCCAGCAATGATTGGCATTGTTTCAAAGCTTGCAGTAGCATGGCAGCTCCTGCCTGCCTGTACAGTGCCCTCTCCTGCCTTTCCCACCAGCCAGGTTCTCCCTGAGGCCTCCCAGCTCTCCCTTCCAAGATGGGTTTCTGCCCCATCTACTCTTTACCTCTTCACCTTCCTAAAGTTTCAACAGTGCCTGGATGAAAAACGTGAGGCAGCAAGAGTGCACAATGCATTTCTTGTCCACTTAAACACTGGCATTCTCATTTTGGAGAAGGAAATTGTAATTTAAAAACCCAAAGCTATTTCTTACAGTGCTTTTATATGTATACATCTCACTTATACATTCACCTACTTTCAAACAAAGGGAAAAAGAAGATGAGATTTTCTGATACTGGCAGAAATACTTACTTTACATATCTGACAGGTAGGTACAAAACAGGGAGATAATGAAGGCATGTTGGTGTGTATTCATCAGAAACACACACAGAAAGGCACAGGCTGAGACAGGTAATTTATATGTCTCTTTCTTCACAGTTGCTTCTTTTTTTTAAACATCAGGAAGAGAAAAATGTAGAGAAATCAGAATAAAAATTAGTGTTAGATGTCTGCATTTCAGAGAGCAGATCTGAGCAGGTCTCCCCAAGCGTGCCAGCCCTGCAAGGTCCTGGTTTCCTTAGGGCTGTGCAAACTGAGGCAAAACCCCAAAATGAGATATGCAGACCAGGATAACCTGGGAAAAGCTGAGCTCCTGGCTTGGCTCAGAGGCCCTCAAGCTAACTTGACTGAGAAACTGTCTTTCGAACACACAGTTGTGTGTGTTCTTTGGCTGAGAGGTTGAGCAGAGCAGTATGAAGAGCACTCTTGTCTTTCCTAAAGGCCAGCTACTCGCCTGAGACCACAGGCATTGTCCGTATAAGTACTAAAATCACTTTTCTTTTTAAAAGTCCTGATAAAAATGACAGCACTGGATGGTGCTGCTCCCAATAAGCAGTACAAGCCATGCCAAATGCCTCCCAAAGACAAGCCTGCAGCAGGTGTCCTCGTGAGACAGTCCAAGTCCTCATGGTGTCACGCAGATGCCATAACGATCATGAAAAAGAATTTTAGAGAAACTGAATTTAGGTAAAAGTATATGCCCCAATTTTCAACCTGCCTGCATTATCAAGAACTCTTATGATCTTGACAGCATCATGCTGCTTCATATATGCTTATGTTAGACACTGTTAGGTCATCGTTTGAGTCAGTAGAGCTGCTGTTCCATCAGCATTTCAATTATAAAACTCCTTTGCAGAGATTAGTAACATAGCTCATGCTTTAAGCCAAGAAGCAATTTTTTTTTCCCCTTAAAATTTCATTAAAGTCTGCTGACACAGCAAAAAGTAACTTTTTTGTAGTTTCAGATACTACTTCTATACTCTCTCACTATAAAGAAATCTTGCTCCAGGCAATTAGCTCTTTGCTGGGACTGGTCGTTCCTGACCTCTAACGTTCCATAGCTAACATATCCCAAACACCACTGCAAGAAGTCTGTGCAGCAGCAGCAGCAATTCCTCCTCTGCAGCAATGGCTACAGCCTGTACAGCAGACCCGTGTGCGTGTATTATTCTCAACATTGACCGTGTCTCATGCTGGATGCAGCCAATTCTCAGTGAAACAACACGTTAAGCCTTAATTCTGCAAACACCAGCGTGTGTGTTTATAGACATGAGCTGCACTGGGGGGAGCTGGATGGGTCTGATGTGCTACCCCACAGCACGCTGGAACATTGCCTTCCCTGCCTGTTTTCCATCAAAGGAACGGCTACAGACCGTGAGCAAAACACATTGCCACACCACTTTGTCCATTATTCCAACCAAGCATTGCTGTGATTTACTACCCACACTGTGTTCAAAACAATGGAAGGAAAACATCATTTGGGAGAAAGATCATTCTAGCAAGTGGTGAAAGCAGTGACTGAAGCCGTATCAGGGAATCGCCTCCCAGGCTGTCCCCGTGATCCCTTCTTCCCAAAGCCTCCTCCATACACAGGCCAGGCTTCCAGGGGGCCAGCTCCACATGGGATAACCCTGCTCCAGCAAACAGGCAGCAGCAGGGACTGGGTTAAAGCCTAATCTCATCCAACACACATGTGTAGCCCTTTACAGAAGCCACCAAGCTGAGGGAGATGCCACCAGCACTATTTCCAAACTCTACTGCTTTGCACTAAAGGGCTGCTGTTCCTCAAAGAAATACCTGTGCCTCTTCCAAACCCAGTTTATCAGGTGGGTTTGTAATATTGTCCCAATTTTTATTTTTTCCTTCACGTCTGTGTCTTCTCTCCCTCCAAGTTTTTTTTCCTGGGCTTCAGTAAGCCAAGCAGCAGGATTGCAGAAACAATCATATTTATCTGAAAAGAAATTGAATCATAACATTATAGGATTTCCATCTCTAAGCATTCAGTTCTCAATTTCAGCATGTTTTGTCTTGCTTTGCCTTAATGGTCAATAGAAAGGTTCCCTAAGACCTTGATAGGATAAAAGAAAACTTGTTAACATAATAAGAACATCTCGGGGATTTCATTTCAAAGCCACCAAGGGCTTTCTGCTCCTTCCAAGCTGCCTCAGAGGCTTAGCCTTGAGTGCTGCTGGCAAAGATCACATCTCATTCTCCCAACAGGGTTGTCGAGGACTTTGTTGCAGAGCCACTTGTACATTAGAAATTCACATTAGGAGGTGAAAAGATGACTGCATATGCACAACAATACACCTGCTCATGTTATTAGAAAAAATCTACAAAACACAGCATACAAGGAGGTTGTAGATGGGTAGGAGTCGGTCTCTTCTCCCAGGTAACAAGTGATAGGACAAGAGGAAATGGCCTCAAGTTACACCAGGGGAGGGAGAGGTTGGATGTTTCTTCACTGAAAGGACGGTCAGGCATTGGAACAGGATGCCCACTGTCCCTGGAAGTGTTCAAAAAACCTGCAGATGTGCTGCTCAGGGACATGGTTTGGTGGTGGACCTGACAGCATTAGGTTAACGATTGGACTTGATGATCTTAGAGGTCTTTTCCAACCTTAATGATTTTATAATTCTAAGATGCCAATTCCAGGTTAGGGAATTTAAGCCTATCTTTTGCTAGCTGTTTCACACGGAGTCCTGGAAACAGAGGGTGGCCTGAAAAATCCCATCACCCACAGCCCTCCCTCCTGGTGTCTGCGTGAGCTCTTAAGCAACACAGGTGCAGGCAAAGGATGCTGAACACCAAGACCAAAAACTCCCCTTTTTTGTTTGATGGGAAACCTAAAACAGAGAGCCAGAAGCTGGATCAGGGTTTGCCACAGGCCACAGCAAGGCTCGGTGTCCTGCAAGGCTGACGTGGGACGCAGCCAGCTCAGCAGTGTCACTCACAGTCTGACCAGCTCCACAGCCTGCACGGAGCAACCCAGCCCAGCTTTAGAAAAGACAAAACCTCGTGATTAAATCACAACCTGAGTGTACTTTAAAAAGTACAGTAGCTAGTTGTTTGGTTAATTAAACTATTAAATTATGCTGGGAAATAAACATTTGGAAGTTTCGAGCAAGACAAAGCCATGAATACAAAGAACTTCACAACTTAGAGTGATTGATTACACAAACAAACTGTAGGTATTGGAGAAGTGTTACAGAAAAACATCGCTTTCGTCAAATTTTAAGTGAACAGTTGTAGAGTAGAGGGGGGGAAATTAATTAATTACACCATGAAACATTTTACTGATTGAATCCATGACCCCAGCACTTGCAAGGTCATCAAATGATAGATTAGTGCTGCACGGAGTATCACAAATGGCATTTGCACTGGGAAGCTCATTATATGAGATGTCAGGTCGTGTAAATCATAGGAAACAAATACAAACATCCATCAGAAAAATGCAGATAGTCATTACAGGCAGCAGAGAGGAATCGAATTATTATGCAAAATTTATTTTGACTATTAAAATACAAAGAGGTGACACAAAATTGTCCTTTAAGCAAACATAAACTACAAGTACGCTGACGGGAGGCTTTGTTTATAAATGTTTCATCTCTTCAGTATTCCATATCTGTAAACATTACTTGAAAAACAAAGAAATGGAGAAAAACCAGAAAAAATATAAAATCAGCGATCCAGTGTTTGGGTCTTCAGAGCTTTTTTTTATTCAAGAGAGAACTATTCTTTCCACATCTGAATAATCAATGCAAGATAGGAAGAAATAGACTGTAATTACTGCATGTGAACAATTTGTTACATATTCTGTCTGCTCCGAGGGAGCAGAAGCAAGCACTGCTTCTTGACAACCAATTTTTTTTTTTTTAGGGAGATGCACTAAACAATTTGGCAGAAATATGTGGGTGCTCAAGAGAGAAAGCCACGCTGCAGGAGAAACTAAACCAGAGGGGCTATTAGCACTCTCCAAATGGCCCAACGGGAGCCCAGCCACCTGTTCCCAACACTATCCATGACTCCAGGAGATGGACTGGCTTCTGCTGGAGTTCATTTCCTTGCTCATTAAAATAAACCCTGGGGTGTTCTCCCTATTTCTTGTTAATTTGCTCGGTGAAGCCCAATTCATACCTGTTAAAAGGACAGATGATTTTTGATTCGGATTAGGAAAGTAAGCTCTTTCTTAAGTCCAGATACAGCAGCTAAGCACTCAAGCCATAACTAATGTTGATAATGTTAAAGCACTGTAAATTACACCCAAAGTATAGTTTCCCCATGTTGAATGTACATAAAAATATCTTTTTCATTTTGAAAAGCTTGGTGACTAACACAGTATTTAAAGGAGACTCTTTTACAGCAATATCATGAAGAAGGCCGGGGTGTCGGAAGGGAGTTTTGGGAGCTTTCAATCTGAATTTCTTGATTGATTCTATAAAAGATAAAATCAGGTCTGGTGGGTTTTGTTGGGTCATGTTTTCAGTGCTGAAAGCACTCAAGGGTATATCTAAATCCCCTCGACTGCTTTGGAAAATCGCAGCACATCTTCCTGAGCAGAGCGGGCTCCTTCCAACAGCCTCAGGATTATGTCTAATGAGTCACATCTCTTCTTAGTCTTGTTCCATTTCTCACTATTGTAAATCACTCTAATCTCATTTTATGAACACTGCATAAGAAGGCAGGCACTGAAAATTACAAATAATAGGTCAAACTGTGATTTGTGAATAGCGAATGCAATATCCTTTCCATTACCTGGAAGTTGTTTGTATGATGGAAAGGAAGAACTGGACCTCACAATGAAACAGAATAAAGCAGATTTATTGGATCTTTTACCATCTTAAAAAATGCTTACAGTGTTACTAATGTAAGACTGATTGATACCATCTGTACAGTTCTTCTATTGCTGCTCTGTGGTGGGATAAATTAGTATGCTCTGAACTTTCCTTGGGTAACAAGCCGTGAGTGCCGGAGCACTGCCAATCTCAGTACATTCAGTGCTGCCAATGTAAATTGCTTAGTCCCTTTTGCCACCAGACAAATGGAGTACAATTCCAGTAAAATAAATACAATTCCAGCACTGAAAGAAATTGCATCTGCTCGTGATGCCTTTGCTACTGATGTACAAAGGGGGTCGTGACAAGGAGCTAAACACAGTTGTTAAAGATGCAGTGAGCAGTTCTTCAATTCACCCAGAGACAGAGAAGAAAAATACTGCGGGATCCAGGTCCTCCTGGCCACATTTTTGGAAAGCATTGACTACAGCCTTTGCAGGGAGTCTCCTTAGCACCTGGGAAAGCTCCTGGCCTGGTGAGCAGTGAGCTCAGCAAGCCTGAGCCAGCGCCTGCAGGTATATGATGCTCCTGCAGAAATGCTGAGAAAATCAAAATGATGCAACAGAAATGGGAAGGTTGGAGGTGGGGGATATTTAAAATCAATGCCATCAGCTGCTGTGCCATTTTGTATCAGAAAAGGTTCCTGACCTTGGTAGAGGTGATGACCTTGAAAAACCATGAACCCTGGTAAGTGAGGCTGATCGGGGCAAAACATTTCCAACCTCTAAAGAAGGGTAGGTTCCTGGAGGTCTTGTTATATGCTGGATATTTTAATTGCCAGACCTACATCTGAACCTCCTGGTGCAGGACCACGGCAGGGAGTGCTTGTGCCTCAGGGTAGTGTTTAGGATTAAGTCTCCATAGAGGCCCTGGCAAGAGAGCAGATAGTGTGATCTGCCTCTGGGAAGCACGGCAAAGCCTTTCCTGGGGACCCAGCACAGCCCCAGCTCCCCCCAATACCCCCCAGCACCCCATGGCTGAGCACAGACATCCCCAAGCACCTGCAATGCTGGGCTTGGGGCTGCAGAGTATCTTCATGCTATGTCATGGTGTGGCTTAATATATAATCCTAAAAGAGCTCACCTGGTGACACCTTTATCTTGAAAGCAGCAGCAGCTGGTGTGTGCTATTTTCAGCCTTGCAGGCTTGTTTTGAGCATCTCTCCTGCTGTTTCTTGAGTTGAAGCCCCAGACGAGTTCATCCCAAAGGGAAAAACAGTGCTGCCTCAGGTGAGCACACAGAAATGTGCTCAGAGCAGGGAAGGAGCCCGCTGGTCTGTCCTGACTCATTCCCAAACTCCAGCTGGGAGACAGGACCCCCTGCAGCTTACCTGGTCCAGCAGCCCTCACGTCTTTGGACAGGCAGGGGTTGTCCCTGTTTATGATGGAGATAATGCCAGGCTTGGGACTGGAAGCATTGTGCCCCACACCCTCTCTTCTTGCCTCGGACAGGCACTAGTGATAAACTATTGCCATATCATTTTAAATAGGGGAGGTTTATTAGAATCTCCTGTAAATCAGGCCTGAAATTACCACAGTGGTTTTGCAATAAGCCTGAGTCCTGCTGAACAGCTCGTACGGCTTCTGCTTGAAATTCCTATTTTAAAACCACTTTTGCAACTCCCCCATGAAGGCAGCTCGATTTGTAGCCGTACACCAGGACGCAGCACGGCACGCCAAGCCGGGAGAGGCTCTTTCCCTTTAATGACAGCCATCTGCAGGTTCCTGTAACTTAGCAATGTTCCCACCCATGATTTATGGAGGGTGCTTAGCTTTACGGTACAATCTTTACTATTTTACAGGGTTCCTTTTTTTCTCAGTTAAATGTTGTTTTCTGAATAATTCCAAGCTGCCAGTAGGTTTACAGAGGAGAAAACCGGAATGAATCTCTCCTTGCTTTTATTTACTCCTATTTGAGTACTGTGTTTCTGCATCCATTTTGGAGATTTACAATGGTATTAAGGTTGCTTCCCTCATCCTCATTTTATAGATTTCTGCTGCAATCATTTTGAAAACCAGAAAGCTGACAGGAAAATTAGGAAATTAGATATCATGTTCCTGTTCCTTCTGGTGCCCTGATGAAGAAGGGGAGAAGAAAAATCAACTGAAGGCATAATAAATAACACTATATATCCCAGAGTCCCCTCACTGTTGCTGGCACCTCCTCTAGGCATCCCACTGCATCCCATCCCGCCAGCGCTGCTCTGACCCCAAGAACACTGGGCTGTACCTATGGCTGTTGAGGCAGCAGTTGTCCGAGTGCCAAGTTCACAGGCTAATTGCTCATCTAATTTTAATTGCTAATGGTGGCCTGTGGAGCAGCAGCTCCCTGTGCTGAAGTTATCTCAGCGTACTGTTAAAGTTTATTGAAAATAATTGCCCCAGAAAGAGAAAAATGATGGTGGTGATCACCAGCTCTGGGGACGATGGTGTGGTGGCTTTCCATATACGACCTGAAACACCATCTCCATCACCATCAACACCTGAAGGCAAAGGAGTCTCATAAGCTTATGGAGGACAGCAGGCAGAGGCCTGCAGCTCACTGCACACAGGAGTTGCACTAGCTTGCTCCAGCATCACCAGCTCTCCAGTAAAACAACCTCTAAATCAACCTCTCAAATCATTAATGTGATTGTACAGGCCAAATTTAGGCCTTTCCAATCAAAATGAGCATGCTGAGCCTTTCAGAAAGGAGTGGCTTATGTAGTTATGAGCAAAGGCTGGTTTCATGGGAGAGCTTGTACCACTAGCAGCTGGAGACAATACATAGCATGGGCAAAATTCACCTAGGGGAAGGTTTCTGCTGTATGTGTTAGTTGTCACAGTGTCTTGGTTTGAAAGA
>VZTA01013687.1:2026-75737 GCA_013398855.1 Mohoua ochrocephala | reverse complement strand
TGGGAACAAGGCACGGCCAGGTGAGTGCTGGTAGTGAGGGTTTGTAGTCCGTAGCAGTGAAGGTTTATATTCCGTAGCTTTCCCAGTGTTCGCTGCAGTGAGTAACAGCATGGATAGTACTTTTAGTCAGCTAAACACTAATAATTAAAAGCTGCTAAGGAGGATGATGGCCAAAACCACGTGCGTTTTTGTATGAATGCCTCTTTAGTTATGAAACCACGGCTTTTCCTATGCTTTACTTACACTTGAAAGCTCTCTTGCCAGTTATTCCTGAAATGTGCTTTACAGACTAAAATCGGTGTACTTAATTATGTGCTATCAGATACAATATTGATGGTTTTAATATAACTTAATATGACTTAATCAGAGCGCATTTCAATTACTTAGCAACCAAGCAACTGGCCAAAAACATTCCTTCTGCAGAGTTTATATTCCTCTAAGTAGAAGGTGGGGTGGATGCATCATCCCAAAGACTGTCACTGTCCCTAATTGGTGCTGCAGGAAATCTTGGCAGCACAGCAGTAAGAGCAGGTCACGGTGCACGCAGTGTTAGAAGCTGAGCATCACTCAAACCTCAGAATTTCAGTGGGTACCAAGTTTCCTGTGATGGCTTTGGGTGGCCAAAGGGGAAAGATCAACTTTTGATTCCAAGGATTTCAGTAGCAGAAAAGCTTCTGTCTGAGATAACAGAGTCATTCTGGTTCAAAAATCTGTGCCTTTCTTGAGCTTTGCAAGAGTATTTAATGTGCTGTGATGGGAACAAATTATGTTTTTTCAAATATTGGAATTTTGCCTTTTCATATGTATTTACTTTGGCTGTAGCTTCTCATTTTATAAATCTTTAGCCTCTGAGTAGAACTCAGATTGAATTCACTGTGAAGTGATAAGAATTGCCTTTTCTATCAAAGAGTTTAATCCTCTTTTTAAAAAAATATTTATACGTTTTCACAGGTGCTAAAAGACCTATCTGAGGCTGGCTTCTGTGCCAGCTGAGCTCTAAGTTGTTTGAGGCCTACCCTGAGTCTGATACATGGATTGATGTTTCTCTTGCTTCATGAATGTGAAGTCAAAGTTCTGAAACGCTGAATGTGTGTAATACAGCTGAAAAGAGATTCTCTAAGCACTATTATATTTAATGTTGTAGAATAAGTGTTTGTTGTGTTAAATATATAGCTGTAAAGAAGGTTGAGTTTTACCTGAATTCTTTTTGAAGTATTAGGAGCCAGACCTACAAATCATAATCCTCCATTCCATATTTTTGTGATACACTGCCACACACGCACAGCTTTTTTCAGAATGTATTTAATGCTTTACTGTTGAAGGTGAGCTTCCATAAGTGATGTTCAAAATTTGTCCCTTTTTGCACTTATGGGCTCTCATGCTTACCTCCTGTGGCTGGTAAGGGCAGTAACTTTCCCCTTCCTGTTCCCTGGCATTCCTTTGCTGTTACCTCCTTTCTATCGTCACTATCTTTTTTCCTATATCCTCCTTTGGAAGTTTGGAACTAGTAAAGGAACTATGGAATGTGTATCAAGAAAAATAGGCAAGAGGTTGTTTAAATCAAAATACGGCCATTGCCTTCCCTACTTCCTTTGTCTTCTTCATTACCCTTTCCAGTTACAGAAGTGTTACTTGGATTCTTACAAAACAGAACAAAAATATTTCTTAAAGAAAACCGAATGTGAAAGGAATGGAATTCATCATTATTATTATTATTATTACAGCTCCTGTAGGTTTTTTCAAGTCCTAGGGGTTTTTTTTAAACAGTTGTGCTAAATAGAAGAATTTTAGAAGCTCTTTTTTTGCCCTTGAAGCCCTATAGTGTTAAACATATTTCTGGCTGCCAGTCACGTTTATGTAGATAAAGGCCTGTGTTATAGCCATGATTCTCAAACGTGATGTTTTTCAGATCAGCGGCTAAAAATGGCACTTGGACACCATGAAACTGACGAGGTTCTGAGAGTTACTGCTGAGCAGGTATGTGAGCTCAGGGATGGAAACAGTAAGAATTTTTTTGATGAGGTTTTGTGATAAACAACTTGGCAAATATGGAGCACAGCCCGCTTCGGTGTTGTCTGGCCCTGTTTTGGAGCCATCATACAACGCAGCAACAGCAAAACAAAACTGCCCTAGCAGTGAATCAGGGTATTTTTGGTGCATTTAAAAATGTTTTATCCCTGAAAAAGCACTTGATTTGTATTTTAGTAGATCTTCTCACTTTTATAGACTTCCCTTTCCTAGGAGATTGGTCTCACGTTGAGGTAACCATAAGCCTGTCTGAAAGCTTGCGAAGAAGCTACTGCTTCAGCACTTTCCTGATGCTGAAACGCATGGAAATGAACCAAGCACTTACAGAAACCTATGATTGTTCTTTTAAGATTGAGTTGATTTTCCCTCAGATGCAATTACGCTTTAGATCAGAGCATCTCCAGGAAAAAGAAAAAAAATCCTTATTTTTTTCATATTGAGCCAGCACTCAAGGGTTTTTGAAAATAAACCTGCAAGTGATTCTGTGGCATATGGTGCACAGATTACAGTACAGACAGTTTGGGTTTCATATAAAAGTTGAAAGCTACATACAGTTATATGCAAGTACTAATAAGTAAATTATTCCATTACAGGAACATGCACTTGGTGGTGATGGCATGTCAGGATCCAGGATGATGGACCAAAGGTAACTGATTCCAAGTGATAAGTGGGAATGCTGCAGTGTGTTTGAAGGAAATTGTCATATGCTCGTAGGAGTGTAAGTGCCCGGGTGAACCGGCTCTTGTATCTGTAAGGGTGTTACTGTAAAAGCTGTTTTTAGGTGGTGTTGTTTTTATTCAGTAAATTAAACTGCTGACTTTGCTTCCACAATCTGTAAAATAGAGAATGAGAGATGAATGAAGGAATTCTCTGTTCTAAATTTTGAGAGAATAAACAGAAGTTCTGGGAAGATTGTACTGATCTAGGTAACACAGGTAACTGCTGTCTGTTGAGATCAGGGGGATACTTTTAAAAAAATTTTTTTTGACATTCTTAAATTAACAGTTGTCTATCAGTAAATGGTTTCATGATCACTGGAATTTCCTCTTACAAAAATAACCTAGCTTTTCTTGTTAGCTTTTAATATAGAATTTTCAGAGAACTGCTATCAATTATGAAAATATTAGGAGGGAAAAAGTATAGAAGTAGAACTGCAGTGTTCTGCATTGTCTTATAGGCCACTCTACTATTGTACGTGATAGCAGCAAGGAAGTCTAGTCTCTTAATATTTGGGATTCTGTGTGAATCTATGAAATATTAATGTTGTATTAATGGTCATTAATAATGTCCCATTGTATGTTCTGTTTCTGCTATGTAGGACCCTTGGCTGTTAATGATCATTATTTAAAAGTCGTAATTAAATTTGTTCATTTGATTCTGGGGAATGTCGAGCTTGGCTTTCAGCAAAGTGACTGTTCTGTTCTGATCTCTAGATTAAGAATTCTTTAAAACTAGCTAATTATCTGAACATTTCAGCATTTACAAAACTTATTCTGAGCATGCAACTTCTTAGCTTGTCAGCTCTAATCACCGGGTATGATAAACGCGTGGAGGAAATGAAAGAACAGCTGCAGCTTTATCAGGTATGGGCATTCCCAACATTTCAGACTGGATCTTCTTTAGTGGTCTTAATATGTAGGCCACTAGTTTTTGTCTGCTTCACAAAGCTGCTGGACTGCAGGCTGCCTCAAGGGATGAATGGAGAGCTTTCTGTGAGAAGTTTGGGAGGTTTTCCAAGTTGCAGCAGTGTACTATTGTGGGGTTTGAGATGGAAGGGAACTGTCCTCCTTTCAGCCACAAGAAATGAAACTTTTTAATGCTTCATGGCATGACTGAAAAGCAAAATGATGTTAAGACCTTTGGCATACAGAAAGCAATTTTTACTTGTGATCTACATGCAAAAGTTATTCACTGGTTTTGGTTTAATGCACTTAATTTGTTTGATCTGTCCATCATAAAGATTTTGCAAATAGTCTTCGAGCTTGATCGGTTTCAGAAAGCAGCAGAAGCACTACGGCTTTCTTGCACTAGTAAACAAACCAGCCAGTTTGATTCATATAACTGGAGTTTCTCCTCAGTTAATTCCTAAACTTCTCTCAAAGGCTTACAGCATAAAAGATGAGTTATCCACCATATCCCTAAAAGAACTTGAGTTAATTAAAAATCAATCTGTAAGAGCCATAAGAATTTCAAAAGGTTAAGTTTAATGCCCGTAATAACTTCCAAATGCTGAGGTGTAACAGGACTTGGCAGCTGTTAAATTTAGTGGCATCCTGTGAGTTGCCTTTAAAAAGCAATTGACTTTCATTTACTGGATTGTGCTGAATTAAATTGTTCATCTTTTATACTATCAGTCAAATACAGGATGAAAATGTTACCAGAGTTTGTGTAGCTTAAATGATTGCTTACTCTTGTGTGTCTTTGTGTCAGGCACAAATGAGTGAGATGAAGCTAGAACTGGAAGAAGTCACCAAGGAAAATGAAAGGTAAATAATTGCACTGTTATGTTACTACTACAGTTTCTCATGATTTCTAAACATTAAAAAGTTTTTTTTCTAGGACCTTGAAATCTTTGAAATCTTCAGCTGCTAAGTAAATTTAGGATCTTAATGTTAGAGTCTTTAAGTGCTTAATATAGATTACAGCACCAGGTGTAGGAGATTTTACCATGTCACTAAAAGAAATAGATGTGAAACTATTCCAAACTGTCCATTGTGTTTATAGAACATAACTTAATAGATTTAAATTTGGCTTAGGAGGAAGTAGAATGTACAGGTGGAAGGTGCAGTGTATTTCAGTTGTTTAAAAAGTCCCTGTTAAAGAAATACTTTGCTGAACTTAGTTCTATGAATTGCAGGCTGCATGCAGAGTTGAAAGAGCCTCTTGAGAAGCAGCTGGAGTCTCTTCCTTTCATGCATCCGGAAACTGATATTCCTGCAGATGAAGGCATAGTGAGAACCCTTCAAGAACAGCTACGGCTGGCAAAGCAAGTGTGTGAGATTAAACATTTGTATTGTTTTATTCCTCTTGTTGTGCCTTGGCAGATCAGGGGAGGCTGTTTTATTTCTTGATTCTGAAATCATTTGTTCCGAGTTCCTTGAGGCTGTTTCGGGGCCCCTCTTGAACTTAAAGACCTGAAGAAACTTCTTTCCTAGATTCATAAAATAATTTTTTAATATTGATTTGCATCAGTAATTTTACCTAGTTGACTTGATCCTTGTGTTGAATTCATGATCAGCAACTCAATGAAATGTTTTCTTCAATTCAAACGTTTTGTAGTAGCTTGTCATTTTAACCAAAACTATCGTAAAGTGGTATGAGGAAGAAAGTGGATGTGGGATATAGCAAATAATATCTAAATCTGAAAATACAAGCAAATTTTGTTCAGCTTATTACAATATATCAATCTTGTTGTGTATGATTAAGTTGAATTTGACAGCTGAATTTTGGTATTTGAATACTATCTATACTCTAAGTCTACCTTAAAGACCTGTAAAAGTTTGAGCTCTTCAAAAAAAAAAAAAGCAGAAAACTTGCAATTCACTTGTAAGTGGAATTTGAACTTCCAAGCATCTGTTTTTCTGCACCTGAATTTGGCATTTTCTCTGTGTAGTTAAAACATGTGCAGAGCAAAGCATAAGTAATGGCATTTCTTCAAAATGGAAGTTAAGACCTGTCTTTTTAGAGAATGATAGCTGAAGATAAATGTGCTGTAATAGAATATTGTTCTGTACCTCAGGAAAAAGACCAAGCAGTTGAGCGCTGGCAGACGTTGCTGCAGGAGCACGATCGGCTTCAGCGGCAGTACCAGGAGCGCCTGACTGAAACGCAGATTCTTGTGACTGAAAGGAAAAAGCAGAATGTAATTTTCATTTATTGATTAAGAATTCTAGTTTTTTTCATGTGTGTGTGTGTGTATATATATATCTCTCTATATGTATATATGCATGCATAAAATATGCATGTGCGTATTAATAATCCTGTGTTTGAACTGAGTGGTCGGAAATCTTCAGTACAGTAAAACATCTGAAAAAGTTGCTTAAGATTTCTGAATTCTGGGGTGAAAGTCTTTCATCTGTTCTCCTGTTTGAATAGTTAGAAAAGTAGTCTCCATTTCCTGCTGTTAGTATTTGTCTAATGTTAGCTTGTGTTTAGCAGCCTGTTTCTCTTCTGCTGTGTCTGGGGAAGGCCTCAGGAAATTCTTAGAAAAGCTGTTCTGCTCTGACGAGCTACGTAAAGGTGCTCAGTGTGTGAAGAGCTAATAGAAACTTGGTGCCTGCATGTACCTTGCTACATGTATTTCTAGGCCTGTAAAGAGAACCTGAAAATTCCTTTGCTATTTCGTCTTTATTTTCAAACACATTTGATGTATGGGCACAGTTACAGCTCAGCTCAGAAATATTTTTTTACTGATTTTTGGGTTTTTGTGGTATCAAGTTCACCTTAGTGATGTGATCTTTTCTGAGAAACAGGGTAAGTGTCTGTGCAGCTCTTGTACTCTCTGTCAAGTTTCATAATTATTTCAAGGAGTAGTTAAGAGGAGTCTTGCCTTTGTGTATTTCCAGCTTTCTGCTCCTGTTTCTTCTATTAGGTTATTTCTTGTGTTGTATTGTCAGTTACTAATAGCATACTGACACAGTAGAGTATAGAGAGTCACTGGTAGCTGTGGGAGGGTTTTGGGCTACCAGATTCCATTTTTTATTAGTAACTAAAATTTTGGTGGATTTTAATGCCACTGTAACAAGAACAAGGTTAAACAGCCTTTTATTCTTAAATGCTACTGGTGTCCCAGAGAAAACAGCTCTTCAGTTAAATAAACTTGTATTTTAGGTTTAGCTTTCAATGAAGGAGCAGCAAACAGCTGCTGTCAGAGGTAAATAGAAGTAGGTGAGATAAGTAGAATTAGAATTGACAGAAGGCAAGGAGGAGAGAGGATATCATAAGGACTGGATGTAGTTGGGAAAGGAGTGGCAGGAACAGGTTTCTGGCATATCCTGGGCCTTGAGACTGTTAGATAGCACAATCAGAAGATATTTCAGCTCAGGGACTTCAGTCCTCTCTCTGCTCTGAAGACACCTGCCATGCTGCAGATGGTTTTTCTGGGTTATGCTAGTTCTCCTAGGATGACAGAATTCACATTCAGGGACTCAAGACCTTAACTGAGCCATTTTTTTTTTCTGTATGGACACAAGACATCTTTTATGGCAAAGAGCAAATTAAAATGTCCATAAGAGGCATTTTTGAATTAAAGGGTTGCGTGTCTGTTACTTTGCTTAGCAAAAATGCTTGTAGCAGCATCACAGTCTGTGTGGCTCTTTAAAGGCACTGCTCATCTGTACTTTCCTGTTTTGATAGTAAATGCGTGTGAGATTTGGAAGGAAGCAGTTGAAAATGTTTTCAGTTGACTATGAAGCTTTCTAATTATGCACTCTTTATGATTATAATGATTAGAAGAAACTCTGAATTCTCTTTTTAGGATCAACTGACTAGCTTTCAGCAGTTGACTCGGCAACTGCACATGGCCAAGGACAAAATAGAGTTGGTGAGTAAAACCTTCTGAACAGTGAACTAGAATTTATTTATTTTCCTCCTAGACCCCCAAAGTATAAAACCAAAGCAAAAAGTCCTTCATACATACCTGGTCGAAAAAGGAATCGTGCCAATCAAATTTGCAAACTTCTCCAGCAACCAGAAAGTAGTGATGGCTTTATTCCTGAACTCCAAACACCAAGTCAAGGTGGTTGAGAGGTCAGCTTTTAATTTCATGTGAGCTCTTTCTTTTATAATTCAGAGGTAAGCTTACACTCGGAGTTATAGTATGTGGTTAGTGTACTTCACACATTCAAAAACTTCTTCACAAGGGAAACATTTTTTTAAATTATGCCCTCTTGCATACGCTACCTCTGGCACGTGTTTATCCATTCCTATTTTGGTACTGCTGTCTTCAGCATCTTTGTCACCTTTTTGCACATTTTTCTGAGCTCTAATAATCTTCCAATGCTTTATTCACATCCTCAGACTGTGAAACTTTTTAGTCACTAAGCTTTAGCCTAAGATTTCCAAAATTGACAAACAGTTTTAGTAGAAACTGTCAAGTAGTTTTTTGTCAAAAAATTGAGAGGGTGAAAGAGGGGATGAAGTTCTTAAGTTTTTAAGAGCAGCTTTGTTTTTAAAAGACAAGATTCCTGTATGATTTTTTTTTTGAGTGTTTATTTTGAATAGTGGCAGTGCAAAAAGACTCATAACCTACTCCAGCAGCCTACTCTTTTGTTTTTATCACTGAAACCTTTTTTCCTCACATCGGGGAAAAGACTTAAGACAGTATTTAAGATAAAGATAATCCATTTGTTTGCATTTTCCAAAAAACATTTGGCACCATCTGTTACCAAAGGCATAAAGATGTCATGGGATAAAGCATCAAGCCCTTTTTTGAACTAACAAACTGAAAAATAGGAAGTGAAGAGACACATTAATTAGCCACGTTTTTTATTGTGGTAAAACAGCTGTGTTTCCTAGATGTGCTCAGGTTGGAATTGTTCAGCATATTTATGCATGTTCTGGAAATGAGATTCAGGATTGAGGCAACAGTGTTCACTGCTGATGTTAAAATATTTAGGGTAGTAAAAATCGAAGTAAACTGCAGAAATCTGCAGAAAGATCTTGTTGATTATCTGAGTCAATTTTATCTGACATTTCATTGATATTAATAAAACCAAAATATTAACTGTGGGCAAGATGGGGTTTTTGCTTTGAGTACTCCAGGATGGTCTTGAAATGAACTGTTACCACTCAGAATAGATATTTTAGAAGTAGGAAGTGCCTGAAAACAATTCTTAACAACACTCAAAAAAGCAAGAAGAACGTAACAATTAATAAGAGAGAGGGGGGAAAAGGAGAATATTGTGCATTTTGAATGCTGCCTGCCATTGTGGTCATCTTTAATATCTCAGTGTAAGGTATATGTAAACTTTAGAAAAGGCTAGTTTTCATAAAAATGTGAAATTATTCTTAAACGGGAAGACAGTTGAAGGAGAATTACACCTCCAGCACTATGGCTTGCATAGAAAAGAATGAAGGATGAGCAATTGCTCGTTGTCCTTTGTCTCTAAAACACAGGAATTCTTTGCAGCAGTGCATGGTCTGCTGTGGTACTCAGTGCCACGAGGGTTTCCAGACTCCTAAACTGGATGGAAGTGCAAATGACAGGTCTGAGCTACTACAGTTTTTGTCTCATCAAGTTCTTGCATTACCAAAGTATGGGGAAAGAATGGGAGGAACATCCCTCTGCTTTCACCTTTATAAAATACTCTACATAAACCTTGGCACTGGAAGACCAGCTACAGTGTTAAATAGACCTCACTGGCTCCTTTTATGATATTATATTCTGTGGAAATGTCCTATAACAATTCTGAATGTATAACATTTCCAATACTCTAATGAACATGTTACAAATATCTCTTTATTTTGCAGACCAATCAACAGTTTCTGAAAACTGTGACAGAACAAAATGTGGAACTAGAGCAGCTACGAAAACAACTGAGGTATAAACCAGGCAGATTAAAAAAATAATTAATATCTTTTCCATAGCTTTTCCTAACCTGCTGCTGTGTCATGGGCCTTGTTTGTACTGCAAGCTAATTTCATCCTCGTAGTTACAATGGTGTCAGTGGCTGTCTCTGAAGTTTGTCAGGCATCATTAGTGTTATGGTAACATATTTCCAGTTAGTGTTGTTTTTTTCAGTTTTTCCCTGGAATAGTCCACATTTGACCTTTGATTTAAAAGAAAAAAAAAAGCGTCAGTATCCCAGCACAGTTGATTCTGAAGATAGGCATTCATTAGAACAGAGTTTGCTCAAAAGCCAGTTACATGGTTACTCAGCACAGTTCTGAAATTGGAATGTTCAAACAAGCTTCCAAGTTTTAATAATTTTCTTAAAATTTGCTTTCACTCCTTATCAATAAAGAGCTCTCAACCGTAGATTCTGTGGAAGTTAAAGGTAAAAGAAGGGTTAATTACCCCAGAAGTATATCAAGGAAAAGGAGGAATAATATCTGTGACACAATTTCATTATTATTTGTGTTTACAGCTGAAGTCTATCGAATGCCAGTTTACTGTGTCTGTTCTCTCTTTTAATTAGTGATGGTGGAGGTCAAATTAAAATTTTATTTCATTCAACAGTGGATTTATGGACTGAGAGTAAAACAAGAAATTCAGTCATTATCCACCTCTAATTACAGGCACTGATTATGCTCACCTTCCTCTCAGATCAGCCTAAAGTCCTTGCACCCCTAAAAACTCTGCTATGTTTTACTCCCAAAGTTAAAAGGAGCAGCTCTATCTAGCCCTAGAAAGTGCTGCAGTGGTTCTCCAAGAAGTCTGGAATGTTTTCACCAGTTGCTTCTGGTAAACATGAAGACATAATCTGCATGGATTATATAGCATGTAGTGCAGACAGTTCTAATCCTTTTGGATGTTTTTAATAGTTTTACATGATTTATGGTAATAGAGTATTAAGTCAGGAATGCAAAAGTGGATTGAAAAAAAACCAGCTCGTGTTAGAGAATTTAGGTTTAAATTAGGTTTGTATGGCCTGGATAAAACACACAAATTGCCAGGGCATGGATCTGCATTTTAGAATCTTAAAGCTCTCAGAGAGAACTTGCCAAGATTAGGTTAAAGGTAGATTGCACAGTGTAGAATAAAAGCTTCCTCGTTAGAATCAACTTGTTGCCCATAAAATGCATACATCTGAATTCAATCTGAATCTGAATTTGGCGTTCAAATGCATTTTTAATACTTAAGGTGTTCTGATTTTTTTATGTTGTCTTTATGTTTTTCTTATTTTTCCCTTCTTATGCTGCTTTTTGAGTTTTTATTTTGTTTTACAACACTTTTAAAATATTTGGCAGGAGGCAATTTAGTGTCCCCCTGAATTTAGAGTACTTCTTGTCGGAGAAAGATGCAATGTTTCACATGGAGAAGGGTCAAAGTTTTGGACCTGCATTGAAGACTGTGGAGTAATGGTTTTATTGTAGTTTTTGCTTGTTAAAGAAATTGTAACCAAATTAACTTTTTCAATTAATTGGGCTGAAATAAAGTATTTGCTGTAAAATTGCTTGGATTACGTATATTTTGCATAAGATTTTCACGTATGTACAATATTGACTTTTATGCCCTTAATTCAAAATCAGTATTTCCATAAGAAATTTTTGCTTGAAGTTGAGTGTTAGAAGCATTAAACACTTCCTAGTTTTTTTCATGACTATTGGTGCTGCAGTTTGCATGAGCTATTGTAATACATGTTTGCTCTCTTCTATCTTTATCATAGAGTCAGTCATTGGTTTTTAAACGTAGCCTAATATGCAGCCTCAATAATTGGGTTACACCCCAGGTGAAAGTTCTCTGTCTTTCTGTTCCCGAGTAGGAGGGTTGCTTTTTCCAGCAGACTTTGCTACTGAGGATGAAGAACCACTAGTCATTAACATGATTCACTAACAATTCTTTTCTTTTTCTTCCTCTTCTCCTTTAGCCCACAAAAACTATTCAGATTACAAAGCACATCAGCTAAATTCTTTAGAGGTGTATAATGGTTTTTTAAATTCCTAGTCCTGTTGCCCTAAAAAGTGAAATCTAATTCTGCAAAAGACTTCTTTGCTACGTGTCTGTGACTGATTATACTTGTTACTGAATCACTTGAAGTTTTTGATTGCCTAGTCCTCCTCCTTTAAACAAATGCATACACCTTTCCTCATAATCTGTCTTTAAGAAGTCATTTCCACAGGACTTTGGAATTTGGTATTCCTCTCTCTCTGTGCCACACAGTGAGGAGGAGAAGGAGGAATCCTCTTCTGCCCTGTAAGAACAGTGTTGTGAAATTTTTCTGCCCTTCACAGCTGTTTCAACAAAGTTTTAATGGGCTCTTTTTTTTTGCCCTCTGTAATAATTGTTTTCTTTTTATACAGGCAAGCCAAAATAGATGGGCAGGCAGCAAATGCAAAGCTTGAAGAAATGATGACGTTGAAAGAGAAGCTTCAGAGCCAATTGGACAGAAAGGTATTCTAGAGAAAGGAATAATTTCTGTTGCAATGGAATGGACAGTCATTTTCTGAATGCTGATGTTAAATTAACTGCAGGTTGTTATCTCGCTTGTTTTATGGGAGTATATCTTTATTTTGTTCAGGGAAGCTCAGGTCATGTCTGGATAATACTTTTATTCTTTCCAGGAAGAAGACAGGATATCTGCCCAGGAGAGAGAAACAGCATCTGACAAGCGCTTGCAGCAAATGCAGTCTAGTATAAAACAATTAGAAATAAGGTAAAGAGGGCTCATTGTGTGTTACCAACAAACAGGATACGTGCAAAAATTATGCCTGGGCTCTACAAAAATAGAGGGGTCGTCTGTCTTTGTATGTGTTATGGCAAACAGGTTAGGAAGTATCAAAGAGATGTTTTTGACGATCCCTCTGAGGCTCTCTTGTCCTTTCTCATGCCTGCCAATACTGACAATCATAGTTAAACAATAAGAACTCCTGAGCTGGTGTGAAATTACCAGTGGTTTTCTTTCTCTAATGCTATAGCTGCAACTCCATTGCCCGCATCCAATTATTCCATTTCCTCCACAGAGGAAAACTTTATTTCTTCTGGGGCTGTTCTATTCTGGTTTAATATAGAACATTTTCAGTGATGTATCCCAGGATATCACTGGGATTCTTCTAAGGATCTTCTGAGATTAGATATCTGAGTTAACTCCTTTAATTCTGTTTCTTTCTAGGACTTGATTAATCATCAAACTCAAAGTACTCTGTCCAAAAACAAGCAGAAAACAATGCAATTTGGGCAATTTATGAACAGATACTTCCTAATAGCTCAGTTTGAATGGATCAGTGTCTTAATTAACCATCGCATCGTTAAACTTCTACTGTCTTGTAGGTTGTGTGTTACTGCTCAAGATGCTGAACGGCTGAGAACAGAAAGAGTAGCCCTGGAGGAACAGATCAGAGAGCTTCAGGCCAAGTCTGCCAATCTAGAAAGTGAGAGGTACGATGCTGTTGTAAAAGTCCAAGATTGCATACAGCTCTTGGAAGAAGCTAACCTGGAAAAAAGTCAGGTAAGTCATTGGATGAAGGTATTTCCTAGAAATTGGAATGTTTAGGATACACGAGCTAGCTTCTTTTATGTCTGTTGTGCTAAAATTAGTCATGCATAGAGAGCAAACTGTGATGTGACCACACATCACTCGGACTTGTCGTCCGGTAGAAACTTCAAAGCATGTGTGGAGTGCCTGGACAAAGGTGATCTAAGGGATAGCACTGTACCTAAACGTGAATCTCCTGAAGTTTTTGACAAGAGTTCAGCGTTTCTTACCAAATATTTACAAACAAATTGGTGGCGTCGGAATAACAAGGAAGGTTCTGTTAGGAATTTGTGACTGTTTCCAACAAGACATAGGAAACAAGCAAAGTGCAGACCCATCAACAAAGAAATCTAGACATGTGGAGAGGCCTTAAAAGAAACTTTTATGTACAGTGTGTGATTAAACTATCATAGAATAATGTTTATGCCAAAAATATAGACATGAAAATACGGCTCAAGGAGCCAAAACAAAGCAGACAATTCTTAATTTACTGCTCTGGCTAAAACATCCTGAATTTTTCAAGCTGAGAAGAAAATTTAATGAACAGAAGAAAAAAAATGTTCTATTAATGGACAGAATAAAAATTGCACATTAATATACATATCTGTTAACACTTTGTGTTTTAAATTGTTTTCTCCCGGCTCTGTAGAAGATTGAGGTGGAAATTACAGTAACACTTCTTCTGTTAACATTATAAAGCACACGAAGCTAAGCTTATAAACAGACATCTGAAGGATTTTAAGAGTAGTTTGAGTAATAAAAAACAAAATTGAATTGTATGGGAGCAGTAAAAGAGAGCATGACCAGTGAAGTGGTACGTTACTGCCTGGAGTGAGTAACCTTCCACACGCTTAGTTTATTTCATCCATTAGGGGCTTTTTGATGTCTTTCTTTCTCCCTTTATGCATATACACATCCTCCGTGTGCCACCTAGGGTTCTTGGTAGGTGAGATCAAAAATCCTGTATGCTGTAATCTTTTCTCCTGTTACACTGTAACATCAGTAGCTTTTTTACATCCCCCAGAGGAAGGGTTCCTTGCTACACTTTTTTTCTGTCATTCTCACGATTCACTGTTGCCCAACATGAAAGGGTCTGCATGCGTGTTCCTCAGCTACTTATAAATATTTATTCCTTTACTTTTAGTTTTCTGGGAGATGAGTAATTTAACATAAAATGCTTGGCTATATGTAGGAGTGTGTGTGTCTAAAGGTAATCAGTTTCCTAAGAGAGACCTTTCTTATTAGAGATCCTGGCCCCAGATTGAACACTGGAGAGTGGCTTTGCCTTTTGCTCTGGGTTCCTGTGCTTTCTTCTGTATAATTCCCTGCTCAGCCAAAATCTCCACATCCCAATAGAAAAAGGCATCTACTGACCCTAACTCTTTGTGTGGTTCTGATTTATGAGAATGTGCATTTAGTGCAGTGCAACATGTTTTCACTGTTCTTGTTTTCTTGTTGAGTCTCAGTGTCAGCTGCTCCAAAGTAAAAAGGAAAAAAAAGTGTCTTTCGAGCAGTGTGGGTTTTTCTCTGGATGCTCTTAGTCTCACACTGAAATATCAGTCATATTTCATTTTGTTATTTTTCTTCTAGGCACTCTTTGAGGAGAAACAAAAGGAAGAAGAGATCAAAAAACTGAAGGATGAAATGTCTCAACTTGCAGAAAGCATTGCTGCAAGAATTAGAAAGGAAGTAAGTTACGATGTTTAGAAGGAATGGGAAGATTTTTTGGTTTTCCTCGGAGTGAAAAGCTACTGCTGGTGCATGGTCATCATGAGCAGTTTTCTCACAAGAGTTTGGATAATATAAGTGGCAAAGCAGCCTGCTGATAGCACCATACTCTTCAGCATTTATGGTCTAGACATGTATCCTAAACAAGAACCAAAACTGTTGGTGTCTCTGCAGACACTGGTGTGGAGAAGGCTGCACTGTGAAGATGTGAATGACACTTGTTGTGGTGTCTTCATTTGTGCTTTTTTTCTCCTAAACACCCTCAGTTAAAGTAGTATGGATTGATAATAATCATCATTCTTCTAATTTTCTGTCATAAAGTTTGTCAGTTTTTGCACCCTCAGATATTTTCATGCTTTATATACATGCACCACGTATAGACACTCTCTCTCACTCTCAATATATATATATATGTCAAAAAGCAAGATGGAAAAACAGATTTTGGGACTAATTTTGTAGTTTTGTTTTGGTTTTGGTCACAGGTAGACACTGCAAAGAAGCAATGTAACATGCAGGTTTCTCGGCTAACAGAAGAAGTTTCAGCTCTTCAGATGGTATGAAGTTGACTGACAAAAATATTTTCAGTAGCAAAATATTTGAGACTTCTAGGTTTTGCTGATGAAATACTTTCACTAGAATTTAGTATTTTAGGTCAACTAACATGTGATGAATGAGTAATTGTGTAGGACAGTCCTGTATTACTGTATAGCACATTACATCCTGCCTATCTCCAGGGATGAGTTCACAGGCATTTTGACAGTGAGATCTGTGCTCTAGGAAATATTTCCCATGTGATGGCATTTCTCAAGTATCCCTGTTTCTTTCAGAGATACACTAAACTCAGCCTTCGGTGCTTATCTGTAGTTGTGTGTGTAGGAATGAAACATATGAAAGCTGATGAAGTGTCCTAAGAGTATCTGTGGATCACAGTCATCATATTTTTGAATGAACCAGGAACTTGTAAATAAATTATGCAGGTGACCACAAGAATTCAGTGCTTAGGCACCTATTTGTGCATTAATTTGTTTTCTAAAAAGGTTTCATTTTACCTGTCTTAGTCTGTATATTGATTGATCCCATACAGAAAATAATGAGCAGGTAAATGTAATCAAATGCATCCATGGCAGCAGCAAGAACTACATTTACACTGGGCAGGGTTTGGCTTCAGCACTTCTTGAATTTTTATTTTGATTTATGAAATCTTACTTAAAAATGACTTTTATAAAAAGGAATGTGGAGAAAAACAGAGTCAAATCGAACGAGCCATTAGAGAAAAGAGAGCAGTGGAAGAAGAACTTGAAAAGGTAAGGCAACTCTTTGTATTTTACATCACATTTAAGATCTCATTTCAGAAGGAAAAAATACATAGATTTTTCCCATTTTTTCCCATTTTTCATGTGTTTCTCCCTTAACTTTCTTATTTTATATTTTGAGTAGATTTTCTTAATTGTAAATTTTCATATATTTACTTTAAGGTTGTTTAGTTGTTTGGGTTTGGTTTTTTTTAATGCAGAGAATGTTTTAAAGCTGCAAAACCAAACTGAAAAAGAAAGTTCTTTGAAAAGTGTAAAAAGCAAAAGAGAGATGTTTAATATAATCCAGAGGAATGCTGGTACATATTCCAGTTAAGATCAATGGACAGAAAACTAAATAAATGTTAGATTAGATTATTAGTTAGAATAATGATCAGATCTTTGGAAACTTTTTTTTCACGTAGCAGTGACAGTGATAGAAATCCAGTTTTATTTTAAATCACGGGAAAACAGGATGTAATGAGAAGTAAACTTACATATGAGTTTACTCTTCAGGTTTACAGGGAGCACAGAACACACGAATCTAACAGTAGACAGCTCGAGCAGCTGCACCAGAAGTATTTACTTGCAGAAGCTGCCAAAGATGACCTTCAGCTGAGTCTGCAGATGATACAAAATAAACTGAAACAACTGGAAATGAAGTAAGTGATGTTACAGATGTTTACAGAAGTAAGAAGAGAAAGCAATGGAAATTATTTCAGACTGTTTAAATTGTTGAATGTGTGTTAAGGTTTTGTCAAATCTTTTTATTCAGTAGCAGACATAGTATCAAGATACCATAATTTTGAAACCAAGATTGATTTTATCAATTCCATCATGATAAAATGCTTTGCTGATTTGTGCATAGCTCCCAGTCTGTATCTTTTGTCCTCTGGTTCAGTTGTTGTTCAGTTCTTCAGCTGCAGCCAGACTTCCCTTCTCTTTTAGCTCTGAGGAAGAGAAATCTCGTTGCCAGGAAGTTATCTGCAAATTGCAAAGCACTCTGGATTCAGAAAGAGAAAAGAGTGCCTTTGTCAGTGAACAAAGACTAAAACTTCAGCAAGAGAATGAACAATTGCAGAATGAAATGGACAGTTTGAGAAAACTGGCAGTAGAGGCTCAACAAAAAGCTAAAATAAAGGTATGTTTTATATATTTTCTTTTTGTAATGTAAGACTGATATTTGCTTAATAAGGCAGCAGTTCTAAGAAAAAAGCATTATATATAAATTAAGATTGAGAGTTTCAATAATGCTTCCTAGTTGCTGCTTAAAAGAAATTGTATTGTTGCATTGTGTCCTCAGAATCCGTGGGATAACTCAATCTCTGCTAATTAAATTGTATTTTAATGTGTATTAAATTCTCCTTGATAAGAAGACCCCAAATGTTCTTTCCTTTAAATAAGATGAATAGATTAAATAATATTGCAATTCCCGATCTTCATTTATTTACTGTCTCTAATGTTTTAGAAATCTTTGTCTGACTTTCTGCCCAGAGTGCTCCCCTACTTGCCTGTCCACCATGTTGTCAGGGCAGTGTGTAACTAATAAATAATTTAATAGTGTGGCTGTCAAACTTTGGCTCTGTGTTTTCTGGACAGAGAAAATTCTTCTCTATGCTTAGCTGCAAACGAGATTATTGTCTGAAAGCTGGTTTGTTCTCTTTGAACGTGTTCCATTAAATGCCCCTGAGCAGGCTGCAGGTGGGATAAGGAATCAGTAGTAACCTCAGCAGATTCGTGGTACCTGTGGCTTCTGGAGGGAGGAACAGCTTTGATCCTTGATGTGCTTTCTGAGCATACAAAGCTGGTACTTTCCCCTCTGCAGTGTAAAGATACCAAAAAAGGGATCTAAGAATCTGGAGCAATGAAGACCACCTCAGTAAGCAGTTTTACGAGGTGTGAATGGGGCCCATCTCAAATCTGGCTTCCGCTTTGCACTGCAAGATAAAGAAAGCTGTCAAATTTACCAGGAAATCTTGTCCATCTCCAGAACCCTTTGCTGAAACAAAGGATCAGAATCTTGTAACAGATAGGTAGTGGATACAAAGCATAGAAAACATGTACTAAGTCTTTGTCTGTCTCATTTTTAATCAGACAGGCTTCCATTATAGTCACAGATAAGATTCACTGCTTGATTTCATTTCCCTGTGATGTACCAAGGATTTCAGATGCAGTTAAGAAACTCCTAACATATTTAGCTAGATGAAAAAGAAAGAATGTGTTTCTGTGGAGAAAACACCAGGGAGGAGAATACAGATTACTTACAAAAATAAGCATACACAGCTCATTATCCTTTATTGTCGGTTGTACTATTTGCTTAAATTGGCTTTGGGAACACGTATCTCTGAGTATATAATTAGAAGTTTAATTATTGTATGTTACATGCTTTCAACAAATGTTTATAAATTTAACTCAGGCGTTGTAAAACAACTGAAAAAAAAAGGCAAAAAGTGAGAGATTGAGAGATTGGATTGTAGCGGATTTGTGAGTTTTTTTCAGATAAGCACAATGGAGCATGAGCATGCGGTGAAAGAACATGGGTATGAAGCTCGGCTCAAGGAGATGGAGGACACCAGTCACAAGTCCACTGCTGAGCTCAGGCGTCTCTTGGTGGCCCAGCAAAAAGCAACAAACCGGTGGAAAGAAGAAACAAAAAACCTCGCTGAAACTACAGAAGCCAGGATCAGGAATCTGAAGTAAGTGCAGTTTTGTTCCCCTTCTGCAAAGTGTGTTTCAGGCACTGTGTGGTGTATGGCAGTTAGACCTGTGGTGGAAAACCATGAAGAGCAAACCATCCAGAGCCGAAGATGTGCTTGCAGCCAAATGAAGAAGAATGATCTAAACAGAACTTTTGATGCTCTCTGTGAAGTTAGCACTGAAGTAAAACTTTCACTGTTTCATTATCTTGTTGATAATGAGTGAGGTTTTGTAATGACAAAAGGTAAGTGGAATATATTACTTTTGGCTTTCTCTTTCAAGATACGGCACACTCAATTTAGAAAATTTTACCTTTGGATTATGAGAACTTCTATACCTTTTCAGAAAAGCCATAACATCATTATGGAGTGAGTCTCCAGACTTCTAAAATAAACTGGACACAAAACTCTTGGAATGTACATCTCATGTTCTCTTCTGAGTGGTTGCTGTCATAAATGAAGATAAAAATGGGTTGTATGATTGTCCTAAGAAAAAATACAATATAAATTTTACTTTTCTCTTAATTCATCCATGTTTCTAGGCTGACACTTGTACTTGCAGCACAGAATATAAGAATGTTTTCAGCTTCGCAAGTTTGCCCTGTGCTTTATTTCATTTCTAGACTCAGGAAACTTTGTCAGCTCAAGTTTAATTGAGCTGTCTCTATTAATTTGAGATTAAATTAGCCTGGTAGTTTCACAGAACTGCATAGAAATGTATGTCCTCAAGATCTCTTCCTCTTCAAAACTGATTGAAAATTGGAGGAGGTTGACACACTGGTCCACAGAAACTGCTAAACCATCAAGCTTGATTTCATAAGTCTCATTTCTTTAAAATTAAAGTGGTTAGAAAGGAATATAACATTGCATTATCTTTCAGTGGGTTTGAGAACAAAAATTCAGGGTATGCAGGTCTGTTAAACTGATACATTTGAAGCAACCCTTTAATCACTTGAAGTGATGCACTCGTGTGGTTCTTTGCTCAGACTGATTTTAGAAGTTGTTTTACTATCATGTTAACATTGAAGCAAAACTTTTCCCTATTAAAACTAGGAACCTGTGAATTTTAGCTGTCATTTCCTTTGGGGTAGTCCTGGGGTTTTTTCATGTTTTATTATTAATGTAAGGCTTTACATATTCTCAGCTTCAGTCATATTTCCAACATCCCATGCAATTTTTGAAGTTACAGTTTCTGAAGCATAGCTTGGCGTTTCTTGGCTGTCAGAATTCCAGTGGTGTGAGTGGAATTAGAACCCAAACCTCTAAACACGAGCCAGGAAGATCTGTCTTGACACTACTCTTGACCTGGATATCCATCTTTGCAGTGAAGCATGTGCTCATCTTTACCTCCCCTAAGTAAACAGTTACAGGGGTTTTTTACCTTACCTGTTCAGGTACAGGCTGGCTTTATTTTCCCTTAAAATAGATTGCATTTTGCAAAGATTATGATTAAAAAGTTCTTTAAAAAAGGAAAAAGTCTCTTTCAGAAGACATCAGTATCGAGCATTTTTGTGAGACACTGGGAGCTGTGCTGATTCACTGACAGTTTTAGTGGTGTAGCTGCACTGTATGTAATTAGCTGGCTCTTACTGATACTCTTTTAGCATCTTTTGTAAATGCAGTAACTGGAGAAGAAAATTATTTTGCAATGTTCCATGCTAAGGTAAATTTTAGCTCTTAAACTTGTGGCTTATTTTCTGTAAATCAAAATACAGAACTCACAGCTGAGCATCTAGGTTCATCGCTAGATCCTGGACGTGGTTCAGCAAGTTCCAATTAAAAGGGAAAAATTGCAGACTTCCAAAATAATTAAAATTGTCTGTGAAACAGCTGTTTTCCTTCTAAAACCTTTACTGTTCGGTGTTAAAATGTTGTTACAGCAGACCAAAAGATTTAGACCTTATTCATCTGCAGCAAAATGCTGACATAGAAAATACAAGGAAGTCTGCTTTGTGAACCTGGATGAAAAATGAGTAGTAAATTTTGAAAATGTCCCTATTTATGTGACTTCAGTAGATATTTTGGTGCAAGTCTAAAAGCTAAGTCAGTTGCTTTATGATATGATTTTGTGTGTTCTGCTTTTTCATGCTGTATAAGCTAGAAATAGAAGTCTTTATCAGACATTTGCTCTACCTGGCGAGGAAGCTGGCAATAGAAGCAGGAAGGTTGTCATTTAGACTGACATCAGGAATTTCATATCAAATCTGTGCAGCGATGCTTTGACATCATGGTGACAAGTAGTATAACTGAACCTTACCAATATTATCTGGAAATTTTAAAACCAGCTTATTTTTCACCTTATATGCATTACCAGATAGCCAGTGATGTAGTGCAGAATGCAGCTGGTATGAATATTAGTTCCTGAATTACACTGTAGTAGTTATTCCACACAAAAGTCCTTGCTTATATTATAAATTAATAATTATCATGTTTGTTTTCATCTATCACAATAACATTTTGAGTGCAAGTACAGAGCAGAAAATCTCTTCATACGGTGTTGTGAACTCAAATCAAGTTGCTGGTTATTTAAAAAGCAGAATAATTTTGCAGCAAATGCATTTATCAGGGAAATTTCAGTAAAAACACAGAATAACAGACTGATACTGGTAACAGATTAATTAATCTATTATTAATTAAAGGCTCTGTTTGAAAGGCCTCTTGAGGCTGATGCAGGAAATGTTCTCACCAAGCCTCATGGTGGGGTCCAAGCGAAAGAAGGATTCATGTAAATAGGTGAGCAAATGCAGAGGTTGTGTTGGTGACATGTAGCAGAATTTCATTTTTTAACAAAAATACAGTTTTTAACAAGAATCATTACTCTTGCAGCATACTAATGTGTTTTATAGCTGAGTGGCTTGTTAGGAAGTTATAAACTTCCTAACCAAGCCCTGTGCATGTGTATGGGGGAGGCATTTTAGATTGCATTTCACCAGGAGGTTGCTGTTAGTGCAGCTCTCGTAAACACTGACTCAGTGTCCCATTTGTTAGTGTAGGTGTTTCCCATTCCTTTGCCATCAAGTCATGATGGTTTTCCTGTTCTGTCCTCGTTGCTTTCATTTTCCATGCGAAGGTGTCTGAAACACTTTGGCTTCTTTATAAAACTTACCAGCAGCAGCTGCTGACTTCCATTTTCTGCGCTGCTCATTTGCCATGTTCTAAGTCTGCAGTGTTTTGTTGGTGAGTTGTAATCCATATGCACGAAGGAAGCATTAAATAGTTCTAAGGAATGAAGCAACATCAGTGAATGTTAGGGGATTTTTGATCTGAAAAAAATTAAGAAGTAAATTTTGCAACCTGTAATTGTAGATCATGTAATGTGAATAACATAAGAATCTAATAGATCAGTGAAAAACCTGTAGATAGAAGTGTTGATAAGCAAATTGATACTTCCAGGCTTCACTGCAAATTTTTGTGCGCTTTTCTGGACCTTTGGATCTCCTTCAAGTTAAACATGTAACTGTTGCTGATGAAACTGAACTTGGAATTCAGAACCAGTGCTGAAACAGGAGGCAGTGCATTGAATACTTGTGGACTAAATTGCACCATTTCCTTCATACAAGTATATTACAGCTTTCATTTATGAGAAAAGCTTTCTTCCTGCTAAGCATCTTAAGATGCTGTGTGCATCTAAAGGAGAATTTATTGGTAATAGGCCTCATCTTCACCTTGCAGAAGGGTAAGGAGCCAGTGTTGCTTCACTATCCTTGTGCCAGTCAACCCTGAAGGTAACTAAGAAGGTCAGTGCTCCTTGTGACATGGGTCATCATTCCAAATAAAACCTTTGCTCTTGGCAGCATGGCAAACAACTCGCTGCTAAGTTTATTCCCTTTATTCCCACAGTGTCTACTCTAGCAGAGTCAGAAACCAAACTGCTCTGACCTCTGATTGCATCCATTTTCAATGTGCCTTGAGTTCTAATGAACTGAACTTAGACAGCAAATGTTTACAATTATAAAATAGTAGTAAAAGAGTATAAAATGAGTGATCACTGTTAAAAGTTGTAAAAAAAGTCATCTTTCGTATTCTTTATAGGGGTTTAATTGGAAAACGGAAGTATAGAAATTTTATAAAACTCTCCAACTTATTTCAAAATGTAATTTCTTTCATAACACAAAAAGAACTTTTAAGTCTTGGTGAATAATTTAAGTATTTTATGTTCATTAGTTTAACTTATACTTGAGTTACTATTTGATTTTTTTTTCCCCCCTCCTGCTGTATATCTGGAATGTTGTCCAAGTAATCTAAATAACCAAATCAGAATTAGACTTAATGTTGAAAAAGCTGTTTTGATCTTCAGTGTCACTTCTCCACAAATGGGTGTAGAATTTGATAAGAACTAGAAGCAATCCATGTTGCTGTTGTTGCTTCCTACAGAGTGTAGAGCTTCCAATTGTAAAGTCCTAGGCTCTCAGTTTGAAAGTCCCAAAAATTTAAGGTGATCTGCCTTTGGCAGCCATGGTAAGAAAATCAGTATCAAGTGCTTCCAGCTTTTTACTTTTCTTGTCTTCATTTGAAAGAATTTACTTTTGAAAGAAGTGAGGAAAGCATGCACAAGTTTTTGAAGGCTTTTGCTTTCACCGAAGCACTGTAATCCAGAAGAATGGTTCCTCTGGCCACATTTGGGGGGAGAGGCTGGCTGAGACTGCTCTTGTTACCTTTCAGCATCAATGCAAAGCTCTGTAGTTCATCAGGCTTCAGCTGAGAAGAATACATGACAGCAGATAGAAAGTGGAATCAGCAATACCAAAGGAATGTTCAGGAAATCTGTGAATTGGAAGGAAACAAACTTCCGTAACAACAGAACAGAGGATAGAATGAGAAGGGGTGAGAGAGGCAGTTCTGACAGCAGAATTCAGGCAAAACCAGATTAACTCAATCTGCCAGCACTTGCTCAAAGGAAATGAAGTGACAGACTGTATGCAAGTTTTAAAAGTAAGGGTGGATGATTCATTTCTTCTGTAAAGTCCACCTGTACAGGTCTGTGGATGAATGCATGAATACAAAAAATGGTTAATCCCATCTCATTGGCATATCAGTATTTTTTGTAGATTTTTGTGTCCTTATCCTGAGAAGGAAGAGTTGGGGTAAATAGAGAATTGTGCAGGTAAGCCAATAAACCCTTACCAGACTCTGCACCAGTGGGCAACACCAAGAGCTTATTTTTGTTGAACACGATTCTGGTTGGAGCAGGGAACAGAATAAGATTCACATGGATAAGCAAAGTTTTATATCGAATCAAATCATTGAATCATCACAGAATGCCCTTCAGTGGACTGGGTCTGGACAACTGCAGACAGGGAAAAAGGTAGATCCTCTAACTTGAAAACCTGACAGGAAACTGACAGTTCTCTCAACTTTGCCATGGATATTGCTTTGGCCTGTCAGCCACGTGGGTGATTGCTCAGTTTAGCTACTGTTTAGCTTGAATAGGGGTAGAAATAACTCCAGACAGCTCTGTTCTTCTACAAAACAGTGCATGGAAACAATTTGTAAACATTGGCTTAAATGATAAAGAGGGTAAGTCTGCTTCCACGTAACATTGCATTTGAGGAGCTTTAAAAATCTGAACTCTTTAATTACAAAAGTAATAAAATGCAATAACAATACACAGTACGAACAAACTAATAAATGAATAATCCTATTCATCTGCCATTATTGTCTAGTAGCAAGGTATAACTGTTTTGGGGGGGGAAAGTAAAAAATACTTGTAGCATAAACCCATTTATTTGAATAACTGTACTGAATGGCTTCATTTCCTTAATAGTCACTTGCATTATAATTGTCAGTACTTTAAAAAAGGGAATCCTTGCTGTATTGTTTTTATATTTAAAGGCTTTGCTTAGCTTAAGCCATCTGATTGCAGCTATTTTGGGTGTCTTTGTTCCAGTTTCTGCCTCTGACACATTTCTTTGTCATAGTTAAGAGTCCCTGACTCAGTGGTAGGCATGTGTGGAGTTTGGAGTTCTCATTTTTTATCTTTTCTGTGATTGAAAAGAATCTGCCTCTGAGGAATGACCTTTTTTGGTGGCAGTATATGAAGCATTGGCCATGACTCCTTTCTCCTTTTCCCTGCATCCTGTACAGAAGATGGAATGAATTGCATGGCATCTCGAGATGAAGAAGTTGCCTCTCTTTCTAAAACATTATTCTTGGCTGCACTTGTGTAATGTTTGGCAGCCATAGCTGCTTATTTTAAGATGTTCGTTAAAGAAAAAAATTAACAGGATGAGAGACAGCTGCAGGTACTGGCAGTATACAAAATTCATAATTACTAAGAGTAACTGAAGCATATTATAGTATAATTCAACCAAAAAAACAGCTGGCACATGCTATATTTGTCATGAGAGCTTTGCAGAGAGTACTTGCTGCAGCTGGTGGATTTATCACCCGTCTGCTGAAATGCTAGCAGCTCACCTTTTGTTTCCTACTCACTTAGCAAAGACAATGTGCAGTGGGGGCTGATTTAATCATCCAGCAGTTGGGGTTATTGCTCCGTTCTAATATTGAGATCTCATAGGGTGTGTTTGGGGGAGGGTTAACACGCAGAATGAATCAACTGTGGCTCAGTAGTCATCACATTTCCGTATGCTTACAAGGTTAAACTGTTTCCTTTTAAATATGTGTTCAGTGTGATCTCATTATAAAAATAATTTCTCGATCACAGCTGTATATGAGCCTGTAAACTCTGTTTATGGTCTGTGCTGCTAAGCATGCTAATTCCACACCTCAGTGCAAGCACAGGAGACAGGCTCTTCTCAGTGACTAAGAATTTTCAGGGCGCCTAAAAATTGGTCTCCTGTATTGAAAATATTGTAATCATCTTGGTGCTGATTACAGAGGACAAATTACAAGAATAGTGTTACATACTAACATACTGTCTTGATCCCGCAATCTCGATCCATCTTTAATTCTTACTTTTAGATAAAAGTTTCCACATGTGGTAACAGGTGTAATCTCTATGTAATTTAGGCTGTTTAACATCATTTAAATATCTGCCTGTGAACTTTCATTTTTAAGAAAGTTCAAAGCTGTTGAACGGTTCTTGTGATATCTACCTGGGACTGGTGAAAGAGGTTAAGAAGGTGGGTTAAGAACAGGCGAGTGGAAACTCCTCACCAGCTGTAGGGGTGACCTACAATGTTATAGATGCATTGCAGCCTTGTATTTCAAGTGCCATATATCAGTTTTCAAACTTTTATGAAATACTAAGCTTCGAAGTTTATAAAAGCAAATTATCGTTGGGAACTGTCATCATTAAAATAGCCTTTACATTAAGATGTAATGAGGCTGGAGTATCTCCTACCTTACCTCCATTCCCTCAAAAAGAATAAGGGCTTTAGCTTCCCTTGCGGTGCATGCAGTTTCAGCAGCAGGTAGAGCATTTAAGGTGAGGTGGTGGAGTAGAGGCTGCTCAGAGGTTAGAGCAGCTCACTTAGGTTTGCAACCTTCCCTGGCTAAAATTACTGGAGTTGTGTCTTTGTCATCCCTCTTCTTGCGATGACAGGAGGCAAGAACAGCTTCCTTTAAGCACCAGCTCAGAGATGTCTGTCATAACCCAAATGTTTTTTGTCTTCAATACTGTGTAAATTGAAGATCACTAAAACTCATTCAGTATAAAAGTAAAAAGACCGCTTTGAAGTAGGTGGTATTTTCCTTTTCCTCACCAAGTGTCACATTGTTGTCTGTCTCACAAGTATAGAATGATTTATTTTTAGGCACTTCAAAGCACCTTTAAAAACGCCTACGTTGAGGTCTGGTTATGGAACACTAATTAGGATGTTAATCTCAATATTGAACTTACTGTGCAAAATGTAGCTTATATTTATTGCATGCTAGATAGCGTGCCTCCAAAATAAGCTTCAATAAACAGGAAAAAAACCCTGCAAAATGTCAAGTGTTCTTGACAAAGTCTTGCTGATTCCAACAAATACATCTTGTTCCTCTGCCATTACAGTTTTGAATGCACAGCGTGAAGAAGTGCTGTGTGGTGCTTTTGAAATCGGTGTTTTAAGAATAACCTTGTAATTAAAACCCACCATAAGCCTCCACAATTCACGGAGCTATCTGTGAAATTACGTTCCAATAACTGAAGTACTACTGTTTGCTAATCAGCATCTTTTCTTCTGATTCCCAGAAGTGAGCTGCGTCAACAAAAACTCCGTAGCCAGGAGCTCATTTCCCAGCTGGAAATAGCAAATGAGAAGGTAACTGAGGTAAGATAATGACTGATGTGACAGCTACTTTCAGTTGCAACCTGATGTGCATACACTAAGATCTTAGCAGAAGCCTATTTAGGTGAGTTATGCTGCTGGTTTAGAGAAAATTAAGGATTTTTGACAGGGATAGTCAGTAATAATTGGGAAGCCTCACTGTTTCTTGCTGACTGACATGTTCCAGTGGCAGGAAAACAAATGAACTTTACTCTCAAATTACAAAAGTGAAAGGAAGAAATCATCTTTCTAGGTGACTAATCTAGCAATTCTGGACAAATTCAGGAAATGTTTCCGAACTTACTTCTGCCTGTGAATCCCTGCAAGCCTCTAAAGAGGAGCAGTCACACTGGGATGATGGATAATGTGGCATATACAGAGGCACCAAGTTCTCCACGTGCCGTGTGGATGCAGAATTTACATTCTGTGTCCATATATGCATATGGCTAAAAGCATTATCCATTAAAGATTAAGGGCAGGGTTGTTTTGGAATGTGCATTGTTCAATAATTAATGGCCACTTTAGAAAAGGGCTTTCCTGTCAGCCTTATAAATCTGGGATAACATCCAGCTCTAACCAGGATAACATCCAGTTCTATCCAGGATAAGTCCTTCTGTCTTGTGGTTTTTTCTGTAGTGCTGTGTTATTTAGAGGAGAAAAATGGGGCTGATGCGAGAACAGATTTCTGTGAGTAAAGGCTGGTTCAGAAGGGCTTTTTACAGACCCTTTGAAGGGAGCAGAGATCTGTAGCAGGTTTATCATCCCATTTGTATTATCTACTGTATTCCTCTTTCTTCTGAGTGTAGCTTTGCATTTACATGGTAAGGTTGCGTGGATTAAGTAACCTGAATTAAAATGTCAGCTTTTATGCATCTTGCTTCAAGCTGGTGAAATGAGTAGAACTTCCCCTGCAGATTGATTGATTGATTGGAAAAGTCATATGATGTCACATTTGAGCTGGAAATTCTCTGTGATGTGTCAGCAGTTTGTCCTCAGGCTTTTATTGTAAGGGGAAAACAGTTCCACTTCTGACGTTCCTCTTGTGTTAAGCTTTTTTTTTTGCTACGGAATGTGTGGATTCAGTAGGAAGAGTTTGGCATTGGTGATGAGAGGTTCTGTTTCCACAGGACGAGACGTTGATGATGGAATATCGGGAATACATCGACAGGCTTCAGAGGCGACTGAGCCAGGCGGAACAGAGAGCAGCCACGGCATCCCAACAGGTACCCAGCTCACAAAAAACATGTTATCCAAGCACATTGAATATGTAAAAGTACTCACTCTCCATCATTCCTGAGGCAGAGGTGATCATTTATGAGCATTTTTACCAACACAATTTTAACAAGCTTGGATTCTGGACATGTCACCTCCTGACAGGATGCTTGTGTGACAGCGTAGGTCTGTTCGTGGAAACCAGTTTGATGTGAATTAAACCTTCACGGTTCAAAATGTGTGAATGAAAGGTGTACAGGCATTTCCAGCTTCAGAAATGGCAAGTTAGCAAAGACAAAAAGCCCTGAAATAAGTGCAGCTGCTGTTTGCAAGGAGCAGGTCTGTTGGAGTGCACCCACTGCAGTTACCATCAGCTGCGTGTAACAACTGCAGCAACTCCTGCAATGATAAAAATTGTGCAGACAGAGCAGGAAGTGCTTGTTTCCTTCCAGGCCATTGGAGAGGTAAAGGAGAGATAGTGTATCCCTCTCAGTATTTAATTTTTCCATACCGTTTAGGCTGTACAACTTGAAGCAAATCCCATGGGGGTTTGTACACTGAGTTCATTTTTTTGCCAAGTAAGTTCATTACTCAAGTTGGCCTCCTATTAAGTAAAGATGGTCTTTCTGCCTCCTGCTTTTTTTACAGTGATTTAGGAAAACCATTTGCAAATTACAGCTTGTTAATGTGGGTGACCCCATGTGAGCTGCAGAGAGGAAATGTTTGGCTGACCTAAATTGCTCAGTTAGGACAAATGGCATTTTTTTCCCAACAGCAGTGAATAAATGGGCATAGCTGCCAAGCTGTCATAACATAAGCTGTGGTTCCTGGCTCTAAATGCTCTCTGTCATGACAAGGTCTATTCAGCTGCTGAAGATTTGCTCTGAAAGAGGAATTTATTTTTTTTTAACCTCCTGTTTGTTATATGGATCTGTTTGGCTCTAATGCTTCTGAGATGCTGTCTTCCCATAAAAACCCAAACGTGCTTATGTCATATTTCAAGGGAATAAACTCCTGGCCTCAGTGCCCATAGAGGAAGAGGTCTTGCTGTTCCTGAAAACATTGGTAATTAGCTGTTCCTCGCCAGGCTCTCTCTGAAAGATAACAAAGAGATTTGATGTTGAGCAGCCCAAGTGCTGCCCAGATCTTACTGCCAGACTTCAGAACGGCCTTGCCCTCGTGGCAGAGGTTACTGCAGAGGCCCGGCTGCTCTATAGTGACTTCAGAACTGCTGTGCCAAGCCCCTTCCCTTTTTCTCTCCACCCCAAAAAAAGACATACTGGCACTGTCCCTGCTAAAGGTTGGAGAAAGAGGTCTTCAAAAGCAGTGCTGCAAGAATGTCCACTCTTGTGAATCTGGGTGCTTATTCTCTCCTAGGCCTCAGAAGGCTGAATGTTCGTGTGTGAATTCCATCAGATTCAGAGTGATGATTCTCTCTATTCTTAATAGAATAGGCTGAGGGCTGCTTTCTGACTTGTGTGTTCTCACTACGTTATCCACCTTCACTGTAAAATTGTATCAAATGTAGGCTAGAGCTGGACTAGTAGGGAGCCTAGAAATTACACTTTCATTGTGGTCCGTTCAATGACTGTAAATCTTAGCTTATTCTGAAATAATAGCAATTCAGTAAGAAACACAAAAAATGCAGGATAATGTTTGCACAAGTTTAAAACATCTATTCTGTAGGTGTCTTTTAAAGTGTATTCCTGCTGCCTATCATCTTGAATTCTCTGGGATCTGAAATAAGACAAAAACAGTAGTCATCTGCAGAGTACATTGTAAATTCTGCTGTTCATCCCAAATTCACACCGCCTGTGCTTGTTCTCTCTCCTTCATGACACATTCAGTATGGAAGTTCTACTGTTACTTTGATCCTGCAAAGAATTATTAAGAAGCTGTCATCTGCTTGTGTTTCATTACAGCTCAGCCTGATAACTACACAGAATAAAAAAGCTGTTTCCCTGAAGGATCTGGAAAATATTTAAACACGTGGTTTTTTATCATTCACCATGTTGGGACTCAAGAGGATTGCTGGAGAAACTTCATATTGGAGCACTACAGTCAAAGACACAGCAAGGCTTGTAAAACGTAAATTCTGGGTTATTCCAGTAAGAGAGGGAGTGAATGAAGATCCTGTCTCTGTATGCACAATAAAGATTGGAAGAAGACTGCAAAATGTTGTCCTTAAAGTCCTTTAATGTAGCTGATGAAAAAATCTGACACAGTGCTGTGGCACATGCAGGGGATTTTTTGGTCTAAAATCCACCAGCTCCAGCTGTGACAAGACTGTGTACAGGGAGTAGGTGACACTTCAGTAGGTACTGAAATTCATCTCAGCTTTGCTCCTGTGCAGTCGATACCTTTAATTCTTTATAGTTGCAGGTAACTTGGGAACAATTTGAAGATCCTTTTAGGAATTATAATTAGACTCATTACATCATGAATGTCAAAGAGTTGCTGTTTTGATGGGTGATGCTTGAGCTGCAAGATGCCTCCATTGCCTTCCAGTTTAAAGATTTCAGTTCAGTTTGGTCTGGTGCCCCTAGGAGTATGGGTAATAATGAAAATGCTGCTATGGCTGCTCAGACAGCTCATTTCTAAGCACTGTAACCTTCCTGCAGCTGTCCTTTTTCTTCCTAATTACTATTTATTTTACAATTATTTTACAGCTCCTTGCTTTTCTGTTGATCTGCTCCCATGGTTTGTACATGTCTGGGAACTTCCATTCTCTTCCTTCAGTTTGCACAAAGGTGGAGTCATCCAGCTCTTATGCCTTTTGGAATAGTGGGGTTGAATTCTGCAGATGCCAGGATGTGGGAATCCTCATGTACGTATTTTTTCTTTGGTAGTTGAGACATGTCACACCTATCATTCTAAAATTAGAGCCAAACTCCATTTTCTCCTTAAGCATACATTACAGGCATTTGATAGGCGTTTAACTGATTTTGAAGTGCTCACATCTTGCCCTGAAGTGACATAATTGCTTGTCCTTCCTCTTAAATGTGAAGAGTGTAATTCTGGTTTCTAACCTCTCATTCAGCTGATGGGTAGTGCTTGCCCAACGCTTGATGGAAATGTCTCATTTGGATTGATAAACCTGTGTGTCCATGGCAGTGGATCTGCACCATATTTGTGTTTTAGAGGACAGAGCTGGGCTGATCCCCTTGTGGAAGCAAGACTTCGTGCTGCCTCCTGAAATCTTGGCTGTTGAGGTAGAGCCTGCAAGATGGATGCACCCTCAGGAACAATTCCCGCTTGCTGCAGGGAAAGCCACTAGTTCCTACAGTGGTTGCTTTTTCTTTTTGATAGATGCTTGTATCCAGTGCAATCTCTAAATCTCAATTTTGGTAAAAGATGTTGCAGATTCTCCAAAACAACATGGATGCATTTTTCAGAAGCTCCAAGCGTCTGTTTGGGTGAGATTTTCATCAATCAGCTGTGTGTGTGACACAGAGGCAGGCAAGTACCAGGCACCTTGTTTTCATTTGCATAATGCACAGCTGAGATGATGACAGGCCACCTGGAAGATTTTGTGTGAGCCATTAATCCCCTTCACTCCTCAAAGGCAGGCTCTGGCTGTGAAGTGAAACCTGGCTGGAAGGGGCAGGCAGTTCCAACTATTTGTGTGTTTGTTCCTGGAGGCACAGAAGGGCTCCTGCATGCTTCCCTGTTATGGGTATATTCATTTCACCTTGGGGTGCAGCTCCTGCGTGGTGGCTGTTTGCCAGAACAGGAACTGCAGGGATGACACAAGCACCTCGTGGTGAAAGGAAGGGGCAGGAGACCAATTCCAGCAGATGACAAAGGAAAGGAAAAAGTTTCCTTCCTGTCTGTCAATGGAACCACAAACAGGAATGTGGTCACATGGAGCTCATCATACACCCACGACCTCCTTTCATTTCCCTGGGGTGTCTAGAGCAGGCTGCTCCCAAACTGGACTTTCAGAGGAAAGGCAATTGCTGAGGCAAGTAAAACTTGAACCTTGCTAGTTAAAGTAGTTTTGCTCCTTCCCTTGTGACACCAGATTGTTTCATGGCATGGAGCTTTTCAGTCCACTGTCCTGGCTGTCTTTCATTTGTTTCTAGCTGTATGTTTCTTGCCCCTCTTCCATGGAAAAGTTTCTGTGTTTCCCCTCCAGCACCATGTTTGGAGTGGTTTAAAGGCTCCCTAGTGTGATGGTACTGCCTCCCATTGCATAAAACTTCATTCTTGATGGTGTCTATTTAGGAAATATTTCTAGGTGGAGCAGTTCCTTCCATTCAACAGGTGAGATTTCAGTTTGGGTCTGCCCAAGAGTCCTACACCTTGTGGCACAGGCCTGATGGACAAAGGTCTATCCCTTCTGTTTTTCCAGATGGAGCGCTAGGTGTGTGCTTTCACAGCCTCGGCCTTTTCTTGCTCTGCACCAAGCCCATTCCCTATTTCTGCATCTGGAGTTTAGAGGAATCTTCATCTCCCAGAAATCCTGCTATAGAAGCAAATCTCCCAGTAATGCTTGACCCCAGCCAGTTCAGAGTGTGAATGAACTTTCAGCCTAATTATCCCAAAGATCCACGGGTTCAAACCTCATGTTCCTTTTCCAGCAGAACACGTATGGAGATTATGGACTTTGCAAGGACATCCTCTATCTACAAATGTAAATGTTTTGAGGTAAGCAACATCTCTTTGAGGATCCCAAGGGAAAAACCACACACGATTCTGTTGATGGGATGGGCACAGCTGTCAGTAACAAGCAGCCTTAAAAAAACCTTAAAAGTTTACAAAATCGTGCGGCTGCAGCGTGCACTGTGATACCTGCACTGATCCAAATCAAGTGCTTGTTTTAACCATGAAAGCTGTTCAGATCATTGCAGGTGAAGTGTTTTTGTAAGAACCCAAACACAGAGACGGGGAGGTCTAAACCACTGCTGGCAAGGTTACTGCAAAAATGTACAGCATTTATTCACATACAGACAAAAGGCACAATTCTACGGAATATTTTAACAAAAAATACAGCTGTTTCAACTAGGTCTTTAGAAATACTTCAAAAAAGGGAGAAAATAAATACAGGATTGGGCCATGTAATATAAAATAGTCATCTCTACATATACTTTTTATTTCTGTTTCTCTTCATGCACCTTTTTTTTTAATTAATTTCAGCTGAATGGACACCAAAGCTAGGCACATAGTGAAAAATCTGTACAAGTTTTACAAATGTCATCACAATTGTCTCAAATGTCTGAAATCAAGATTTGTACACAACATGAACCCTTCATTTAGATCTGTGTGAGTTTATAACCTAACAAATGGCATTCCAGGTGACTCTACAGACGTTCAACTAGCCTACAGTTCGACAGAACACACCGATCATATCAAAGATCTCTTGGTCAGTCAGCACAAGGAAAGGTAACGCTTAGAAACAGAAATCCAGCAAATCCCAGTGAAACACAGGGGTGGGTTTGTCACTGCAGTACCTACAGCACCTCCTGCCGAGCGCTAAGCACAGGGACAGCACTAACCTACAGAGCCGCTCGTACCGCAGCCTTTTTGGTTTGGGTTCAGCTCGACTGGAAACCTCACAAAGCTTTTTATCCTCAGTGCCAGGGGACAAAGCAGCTAAGGCATTCACTCTGCACAACATCAGTGTTCATAATAGTGCAAATTAACAAGGTACCTCTGTCCAAGGGGTGTGAGGTTAAAGGTTTACTCAGAATCCAAATTTAGGGTATTCCATCTATGGCTTGGCAATTCCTGTGTGGTCATGAGCTTCTTTCTTACAGAAAATATCAGTGCCTGTCTGGAGAATGTTGCTGGATGTTGAGTAGAACTTACTGGCTTTTACCTTTTGTCTGTCTGCTGTTTATCCTTTGAACACATCCCAAGAGTGACTTTGTGACCTCAGTCACCAGCGCCCTGCCTGACTTCTACCTTTGTAAGTCATGTAATTACTCTGACTTCTTGGGACCAGCAACGGGATTTTGAAAGTGTACTATCTTCCATAAAATTCCCCTTCCTCAAAAGGTTAAGACTTCTGAGTTTTAAAACAATAGGGATGCATTCTGGTGAAATATATAATTGATAATGTTAACTTGCATAGCAAGATAGGGTGTTAAGCCTTTCTTATTTTCTGATTGAATCCTCTGGAAGACTCAGTCCTATGGCAGAGGAATTCTATGTTGTCAGTGTTCCCTCCTCAGGAGGCAAGGGTCAGACATTCCAAAGTGAGTGGATGCCATAATAGCAGGCTGGGAGTAGCAAAGGGGAGGAGAAGGAGGTTCTTTATGCCTGTCTCTCTGTTACCACATTGCTGCTAGAACTTCTTCACCAGTACATACCTGACCTACATCTATGAAGAATTCCAAAATTTGCAGGCTCCTAATGCTCCGCTGCGATGTGTGCGCTCTACTCGGTACAAAACAGTATCCTCACAACCTGTTAATAATTATTGCTCACAGCTTACTAATTATTGCCACTTGCAATTATTAAAAAAGTACACAATCAGAATACAAGTTCCCTCTTCCATCAAATCTAGTCCATAATAGAATGAAATAGTTTTTCTTTGTTTGACTGTAAAGAGCTAATCACAATGTATTGCCTTTGCTTTTTATCCTCTTTAAAAATATATATTCATGTCCATTTAAAGCAACCTTTTAGTGTCATAAGCCTGACTCTCCCAGTACATATCATTAGTGCATCTGTGGTGGCCTTTGGGAAATCCTACTGCCTAGTGCCTTAGAAAACTTCCGTCTGGAATTGTCATCACACTCCCGAAGGCAGGTGCCTCGCTAAGGGTGACAGGTTATTCCATGGGGTGCTGGAAGCCCCAGACCTGCCCCTGGCTCAGAACTGAGCCACGTGGGAGCATCCTTTGTGTCAGTACCAATCGTCCGAGCCCTGCCCTGTCCCTTCCTCCTCCTCCAGTACAACGTCATGGCTATGCCTGGTCATCATTTACATGTAAACTCTGGAGCATCCGGAGGGGTTTGAGCTGCCACCTGTGCTCAGACTGAACACAACAGAACACATTCTGCAAAGAGAGGAGAAAGAGCTGCCCCTGCCCAGGGACAGGGAGCATTGGTAATGGGATTTACCAGTGCAGTGCAGTATGGTCTAACAACCATCTTCCATTCAATACACAGGAGTTAAATTAAGAGCTTGTGCTTTTCCAGAAGTCAGGGGAAGGGAGTAAAATTTTCAGTGCCTTTTAGCTAGAAGGGATGAATGCAGCCTAATTCCTCCTACCTGCCCTAGCCCCTTTTAAAAGATTTTTGTGAGTTGTGTGCATCCCAACTCCTGTTTTAGTAGTGACGTCACTTCTCTGCTTACTCAGTAAAGTTGCAAATAAGGGAGATCCAAACTTCTCACAGAAAGGGGGAGGGTGAAGGGGTGTGGATGGGGCAGAGGAAAAAAAAAAAAAAACCAAAACAAAACCAAAGAGCTTAAAACAGCTTTAAGTGCATGTAAACATATTTATACAACTCAGAAAAAAATGGGTTTTCAATTTGTCAGTCTGTAGCTCTAAGAATGCTCCTCTCTCACGCCGACGAGTAAGGTGGAGTTGGCTTGTAGGCAGTGACTCTACTGACCCTGTCCCTGTGTCCGGTCAGGTCGCCAGGATGCTCCTCCGAATAATGTCCGTCCTCCTGCCGATGGTGCTGTTGGGACTGAGCCTCTGCTGCCTGCACTTCTTCTCAGCCACTTCCGTCTCCGAGTCGCTCATCTCGGCGTCGGGGACGTACCCATCGTTCTCGCTGTCAGGCTTTAGCTTGCTTTTCGTCCGCTCCTTCGCTGCAACTCTGCCCACGCCCAGGTAGGGGTAACCGGAGTTCTGGCGGCAGGCCTCCTCCAGGCTCTCCCCCTGCTGCTGCCTCTCCCCCTTCTTTGGAATTCGGAATCCGCCCCAGTTTTTCCCTGGGCTCGTGGGCGCGGTAGGCACTTTGAGTACTGTCTGATTAGAGTTTACTTTGACGAGACCCCCGTTACATTTAGGCACTATATCCCTCCGAGTGCCAGGCGCTGACCTACCACTGGAGTGGTTCACAGCCCTTTTGTTTTCTGATTGCCTCTGAGAGAGTTCCGTGGGTCTCAGCGGTTTGTGGTTGTGTTTAGAAGTCTTTTCCTTCAGTTCTGCCTTCGCCACCTCGCACTGTGGGCGATTGTCTCTCCTTTTCCTGTGGTCTGGTATGACGACGCCGTTTTTCTGCTGTGCCGATACAATCCGCGTCTCAGCAAAGGTCTTGTCAAAATTTAAAAAGCTGCCTGGAGCTGCGCCTCCTTCCCTGGGGCTGGGCTGCCTCAGCAGGGATTTGCTGTCATTCCCAGGCCTGTCTCTTACCCTGTCTCTCTTGTGCGGTTTTTTCAAGGAGTGGGCCAGGGATGTGCCCATCTGCTTCCTGAAGAATGCAGAATGCCACTTCAGATCCTCGATCTTGGGGGCGTTGGGGCCCAGCGACGGGCTGTTGAACAACACCGTGTTTTCCATGGAGGAGAAGGAGGAAGGCACACCTGAATGGAAGCAAACTAAGTTCAAGTCACGCAATTCCATAGCTGTGTAAATACCAGTTTGCAATGTACCTATTTTAGCTCTGCTTCTCATGCCTGACGTGTCCATATCAGAAATGGGTATTTGGCTGCCTGTCCCGCACTTTCAGGTCACAACTCTGTGGATATGTCATGGTTTCACAACATCCGGCTGGTGTGGTTTTATTTTCCTGTACCTGCACCTAATGACACTTGCAGCAAATACAAGTCCTAGCACTACTCTGTCCACTAAGACAGAGACACTCCTCAGAGAGGGAGGCAAAAAGCAACCAGCAAGTGGATCTCACTGATGCCATCTAAAACATGGTTTATTAGTGACTCAATAGTTAAAGGATAATCTGGTCACTGCAGTAATTTTGAAGGTATTCATCTTTCTGAGGAATGAAAGGAGAACAAATGAGGCCCTGTTTGTCCTTCACAGCCTGTAACCAAACCTCGTGCCTGTGGTCTAACATGAGAACGGGAACACTGAGGCATACCTGAAACTCTTTCTTGTTCCAACTGCTTTGTGTAGCTGTTAAATATCTGCTCTTGAACTTTGCAAACAGACCTCTTGATTTTTTCTCTCCGCGTCACCATGTAAGTGAGGTTACGCACCTGGAAGACAGCAAGGGGATGGGTTTTACAGGAACTGTATTCCCAGGACGTTGCCCTATCTGTGCTTTGAATTCATTCAGCTGGAGTACTGGAGTACCCCATTAAAACAAGTTAGTAGCGTGTTTAAATTTAACCACCTTCAGCACAATTCGTAGAGAACAGTCTATTTAATTGACAGATTATCTGTTTAATTGACAGGCTATTTAATTGACAGATTATTCCATCAGGTTTGGAGAGCTACAGCACAGAAGTAACTTCTACAAACACCTGAGTCACACACACACAAAATCTAGACAAATGTTGGAAATCCTTGAATGTAATCAGTATTAAATATTTCCAAAATGAGGGAATCACTGAGAAGTACCAGTGGATGACTCCAAGGCTCCTCTCTCAGTGCAGCGTGGTGCCCTGTGAATTACAACCTTGTGGGCTGATCTAGTGAAATGTAAAAAGTGTGTCTGTTTTTGCACAGGTCCCTTTTCTTAAATCCAAATTATCTTGAATGTACAATCAGTGGGAACAGAGTAGTAAAACGTTAAAAATATTACTAAAATCATGGATCCTGTTTTGACATCACATTTAGAAATGGAAAGGATACACACAGAATAATTTAAGATCCAGAGAACATAGTTACAAACTCTAATTATTTAGCTGATCAAAGAGAAGATGACAAGAAAGCCTGAGCAACATGGAGCAGGAACAAAAGATCTCAAGTAACAGCTAGGATCTGGGCCATCTGAACAGCTAGAGAAGGGCCACGGGCTGGAGGTGAAACTAGGAAAAAAACCAAAAAACAAAAATTCCAGCAATTCATTATAAGAGTAATTAGGCAGCAGGATCCTTTACGAAGGATGCAGTACATCCATGAGCACCTGCTGTCCTGATTTAAAGATTAGACAGTTACTATGGAAGAAAGACCCTGGTTCACCTACAGGTTACTGAGGTAGGACCTCCTGAGCCAGCTTTCGTCCATGGCCTACACGAGCCATGTGCTGTAGGGACATGAAAAACTAATTTCAGTGCTCTTTCCGGCTCTAAGAGCTCTTAAATTCTACTGGTTAACCCAAAAAGAAAGGAATTTAGGATTAGATGTACTCATTAAAACACCAAGCTGATCCTACTGAACTGTCATTGAAACATTCAAAACCTGAATGAATCAAACATCATTTACCTCCCAAACCTACACAGATAGTCCAGGGAAACATCATCCTACTCTGGTATGCCAATGAAAAACAGATCTGCTGCAAATCAAGGTAAGTTTCATTATCTTTTTTACCAGAAGAAAGGAGCGTGGAAAGCCTTTAAAGGCTGAAAAGGCTTCAGCTGGGGGCTGCAGTACAGTCCACAGCCATCAGAGTTAATCAGTAAAAAAGCACAAGCGAAAACACGACAGTCCACTTGCAGGCGATTGAACGCTACAAGCCAAGACCTGCTGGCCCTGTGACAGACCTCTGTGTGCAAAGGGTAATTGCTGTGCTCTGGAGAAATTTAGTGTTAGTGGTCTTGCCTGACAGCACAGCTCTGAGCTGAGATGCAGCTCGGGGTGAGCGTAGTTTGGGAACTCTGCCAACTGCGGCCAGCGCAGGCAGTGCCGGGGCTTACCCGCTCCAGGTCCTGCCGGAGGTGTGTGAAGAGCTGCAGCCTCCTGAACAGAACATCCTGCTCCCGTTTAGCCAGATTGTCCTCTTCGTCCTTCTTTGGGGTAATCAAAGGCTTATTGAAGTTGGATTTCCTCTTCAGCTTCCAGTACTGGTAAAGGAATTCCACCGGCTCCTCGGGCAGCCGCAGCACTTTGGCCACTTCCAAAGACTCGACAAACGTGTAGAACTCGTCCTCCAGCTGCTGGAGCTTTTGCTTGCGGAGGCTGACCCTGTGGGCCTCCTCCTGGTTTTGATCCATGCTGTGGAAAGGGTCCATGTGGGCAGGAAGAGAGGTGTCCTGAATCCCATTCCTGTTCTCCTGACCTGGGCTTTCACTCAAAGTCTCAGCATCCGCTTTCTTGGTGGAGCTGTGCTTGGGACAGTACGACTTGAACTTCACCTCGTCGTTCTCTGCCAAGATGGTCTTCATCTCCAAGCCGCGGTCAAACGCGCAGGTGACGTGAAAGGCTGTTCTGCAGTTCTTCACTGAACACTGGAGAAAATAAATTTCAATTCATCAAATAAATATAAAGTTAAGAGGCCACGCTGCCTAAAACTATTCGAGCAGTCAGAGCTGCTTCGGAAGAAGAACCCTGTCACCGCCCTCTGCTTCTAAGCTGCACGTATTTCCTTGCTCTCTTTCATTAGGGTTACGACTTAGTGCTTTCAGGCCGGGCAGGGATCAAGTGGCCCAGAGGGACAGGAGTGTTCAACCCCACGTCCAGCCCCACCATGCTATTCCATACCCAAAAAAGCCACAAGAGGAACATTCCTAGTGACACCAGAGCCACTCGCATATAGCACCGTTACCCAAAGTAAAGTGTTCCCCTTTGGACTGTGCCAGCATGAGGGGGTGAGAAAACATGGTGGTGGCTCCAGGCCAGTCTGAGACTTTAATTAAAGTCTTTCCCAGCACCTGGACCCATGCTATCCAAAAGGCCTTAACCAATTATCCCAATTTTATAACGTCAAATATTAAATCACTGTCAACCATTACTTCACTGAGTACAGCCTTCACTTTGCCCGGGAGAGGAGAACAGGAAATTCACATGTTGTCATTTTTCTTCCCTCTCAGTAAACCCAGCCGTCATGGGCACTAGCAGTTCAGCTGATTTAGTACTTCATTTCCATTATGCCTAATTTCCTTTTGCAAAATTCTGTCATAGATACCGCCAGCCAACACCTGAGAGGTTTAAACACATATAAATATGTATCTATACACAAACACACAAACATATGTGTTTGTATCCACTCGCACCTTTGGTGAACAGCATTTGAAGTGGAAATGAGCATTAGTGCTCCTAACGAGGAAACAAAACTCTGCTTAACCCAAGCCACCGGCCCTGAAAGAGCAACACACTGCACTGGGATGTTTATACAGTGCTTTGCAACGAAGCCAAATCTCTCTCTCCTCTGGGTTTTCCTGCTCAGGTTGACTCAGCAGCCAGATGGCTTATGAAGGTACAGCGGGGTTTAAACTGCACATGTTTTAAATGAGCAGTCTTTAATAAAATCAACATATAAAAGGAATTAAAAAATACCAAAGCATCTTTCGCCCTTTCCTCTCCTACTAACGAACAGGCCAGGAGCATCCCAACTGGAACACCGAGCAGCACAGAGAAGTACTTTAGCCATAATTAGCTCTTACTGCAGCTCATGTTTTATTGGGAGAAGAGGGGAAAGCCTGTCTCACTGGGAGGAAATCTGCTGAACCTGGGAGAATACGCAGTCTTGTTTTTCCCAGCTTATTGCAGCTGCTCCCTGATCAGCCTGACACGCACTTCCAGCTGCCACTTTTCCTAATTGTTGTGCATGTATCAGAAGGTGGTCTGGAGAACGGACAAAACACTTTCAGCTACGTAACAGCGGCCAAGAGGGGGGGGATGGCTCTGCAAGGAGGGATTATGGTTGCAAATTTATATGCTGTGAACAGATTTATTTTCTCTAGTTAACACTTACTATTTCATACATTCCTCACATGGAAGTGGACTGTGATAGGTTTCACTGAACTACTGCTGCGTTGCTGGCTTACAGCTCTTCCTGGCAGCCTCATCAAATGACTTGGGGCAGAGGGGAAAAGGGAAAGGGATATAAACTAATTTCAAAGTAGAGCAGGACTTGAGCAATTTTTGTGCCTTAATGCTGGTCCGACCACCATGGATCCTGTAACATCAGGCTAGCCCCAAAGGAAAGAGCTCTACTTCAGCCTCCTTATGAGACTGTAGTATCATCCTCTGTCTCAGGGAGCTCCCTGAGGATTGTTTTACTGCTGGAAGTGCTCTGAGGATGAGGAGCATCACCACGATGCTAAATTACATCTTACTGTCTTTTTCTACACAATAACAACACTGCCCCAAATGGGTCACCTGTCCTTACACTCCCTCATCATTTGTTCTCAAGTGAAGGAGATCAAAGCCTTGCCTGCTGTCTTAAGGAACAAAGTATCTCCTCTTTCAAAAGTCTGAGGCTTGGTAATGTGTTTTCTCAATCTTTCTAGATTTTAAAATTTTTCTTAAATTTCTGAGTGATTTTCCACTGTACAGGATCTGCAGGTGCCTTACAGCTAACAACCCCATATAAACATGCACGTGAAACAGCACTGCCCAGTCTGAAATGCTCTGGTGCAGATCTGGTCAGTTAAGTCCATCGTAACAACCAGTAGCACATTTTGCTGTCTACTAAAAAACTGGCAAAAGAAAACACGTGGATATTTGTGTGGTTAAATTACCTGTATAGAAGCTCCAACTTTTTCATTACAAAGGCTGCACACCAGTGCCCACCTACTGCTGGGAATGTGGGAAACTTTTGTGATGGGCTCCATTTTTTCGGGGCTTCCGATGCTCACCTAAGAGAAAAATGGTCAAAAAATGGAGTGACTGTGACACTCAGCTGAAAAGAGAAACAATTTTATCAAAGAAGTCAAATTCCGTGTGTGTATATGCAACTTAGCGTGTCCCAAATTCCTCAGTTTATAAGGATCTAAAATTCTTTAAAAAAAAAAAATCCAGCTTCTCACTTTGTGAACAAACAAACCAGTTTCAAGGTGAAGCCCACCAATTTAAGATTATCATACAGGATGAACACTGTGACTACGAGAGCACACAGGAATTCAAACTTTCACATTCAAACTTTCCTGATTCACCTTTAATGTTCTGTTTACAAAGTGAAACGGTATCTGGTGTCCTTGTTAAATGAGCTTTGCCAGCAGCAAAGGCCTCATTTTCCAAGGCCTAATTTTGACTGACAAAGGGAATGCAATTAGTTTCTTTACAGGTGAAGCATCATCCCCCGACAGACTTTTTATCTATTCAAGAATCTCTTATACTGCACTTCTAAGTTGAACAATGCTTTAAAGAGAGGGTTTTTTTCCCTCCCGGAATCACATTCCAGCACCCACCTCTGGAATCCAGAGAGCACAGCTGACGTGCACCCACTTGGTGCCGCTCCGGGTGGGCTTCATGGCGCCGCCCTTCTTGGGGCACAGGAGGCACTTGGGCTGGACGCCCAGCGCGCAGGTCCGGCACAGCCAGCTGCCCTCGGGCACCTTCAGGATCCCGTAGCACGCCTGCACCCCCGCGGGCAGCAGAGGCAAAGAGAACAAAGCAAACACCAGGTTGTTTCCACGCAGCCCCTCACAACTCTCAAAATTATTTTATTCAGAGGGAAAAGTGCGGGACGGCAACTAATTGAGAGCACGTTTTTCAGAAGATTGCATCTTTAGGGAGCCCTCCATCCAAATGATTATCAGCTTTAATGCACTTAAGTTGCAGGTTTGATGCCATCAGAGAAACACCATAGGTCTGAAAATATCAACTTTACTCTGCATATCTTGTAGGACAACCACTTGTACTTACAGCTGCGTATCATCGTACTAATGGTAAAGAACATAATTCTTTATCATTAGTACAAAAGCAGTTAAGTAACACGTGCCAGAAAATGTGTTCCCTGCTCACCAGACAAGTTTTTCCAAACACCAAATGACAACAGAAACTTGTTAAAGCTGGGAAGCAAGGACAGGCTGATAGGAAGGCACCTGCCAGAGTAGGAAGCATCCACGGAAAGAGATAGGCTAAAATTGTATCTCTTCTTTTACATTAAGAAAACTTCTGAACTACCACAGAAAGGTGACACAGCAGTGCTTCCTTAGCACAGCTCAATAGGTTCTCTGTTAAATTACCTGGAATAAACCCTACCTGGGTCCCTACTGATTGCCTTTTTGGAAAAGTTTGTTACCACCTGACACCCTGCTGCTGCCATACCTGGTGCACACAAATATTGCATTTGTCACAGAACACCATTTCATTGCCATCCTCTCCATCTGGAGACTGACAGACGTCACAGACAACGTCCTCATCATATTCAATCCCAAGCCCTTCCTCCGTCTCGATGGCGTGGTTCATGTTATCGTAGCAGCGCTGCTCAAACTCCTCCATCACCCTTTCCATGGTGTACTCATCCAGCTCCAGCATCCCTGGAAAACAGGAGTTGTTCACATCGTTAAAGAAAGGAGTGATAACCATCACCACAAAGAGCTCCACCTTCTTTTTTAACAGCTGAGTAGACACAGCCAATCCCCACACGGATGCATTTCATTCCTGGACAATCGTGTCTATTCCAGCATAAACCAGAGAAACTGTAAAAAAAAAAAAAGTCAAAGTTGTCTTATAACTGTATTAAACTAACAAAAGTGGAGTATCCAACTCCTTCAAATTCCGAGAGAAACTTTCAAAGGCTGATTTTGGCTTCCTGGTCTTTTTCCTTCTGGGACAGGCACCATCTCCGGCTTTTGATCCAATTTTGCCACCCAGATGTTGACCCTTTGATGAAAGATTTGAAAGTATTTTGAACTAAAAGTGATGGAGCAGGGGGAGAAAATCAATGACAAAATCTCCTATGATACTAGAAGCGAATCTGCAGTTTCTAACAACAGTTGCTGGTTTATCACAAGTTCCAACCCAACAGGGTGCAACCCCAACTGAGGTCGCCATCAGACCCTGCTACACCAATAAATGAATTTGTTTTAAAAAATGAAAAACATAGCTGTAATAAATGCAACACCAAATCTGGGACAATAAATAAATGCAATATCTAATCTGGAATTTGCTCTTTTCCAGGAGCATCCATCAGAAAATTATTCATGACACACTGCTACAGGCTGATTATGTTGTGGTATTCCATAATTCAGATTCGCTTTGAAACAGAAAGGCCTCCCTTTCCAGGTAACTCCCCCAGTTTATATCCTGGGCATGACCTTCTATCGTGTAGAATATCCCTTTGGTCAGTTTGGGTCACCTGTCCTGGCTACGTTCCCTCCCAGTTTCTTTTGGTCACCCCCTCACTGGCAGAGCCTGAGACAAGGAAAAAAAGCCCCGACTTTGGATAAACATGAATCCCAAAATTTCGGTGTGTTATCAACACCATTCTCATTATGAATCCAAAATACAGCACTTGTAACAGCTACTGAGAAGAAATTAACTCTATCCTCGCTGAAACCAGGACAGACAGAGAGGAGATGGCAACCTCAGGATGGGGTTTTTAACAAGAAAGCTCTCCTTTTGGCTCCTCCTGTGAAAAACTGAGCCAAAAATTCTACAAAATGAAGAATGAGAAACCTCTCTAGCTCCTCCAGATCCGAAGACAAACACTCCACAAAAGTACTTCCAGCCTCCCTTACTGGCAGGTAAATCCTTGCAGCAGAGATCAATGCATCCTACACTACCCAAACTGAGCAGCTGAAAGGCAGCAAGAGGGAACATCCAACATCCTGCTGATGAAAGAATTTTGCCCTGCGACCCAGAACTGCTGCACCAGCAAAGCAGATGAGGGCAGGTTTTACCCCAGCTTGCAACTGAATTCTGGCCTCACAACTGCTCTCACTTCTAAGTGACCCTTGGAGACGTGTGACTGACTGTGCCTTTGCAAGGGTTACAGCAAGGGAAGCAGGGGCTGCAGCTCCCGTCCAGAGGTTTACAGTCATTCTTCTACAGACACACTGTATGTTCTCGGTACCTGACGCAGTCCTACAGGGATCAGAGAAAACACAGGGAATTTGTGGCTGCAGGGACACCATTAGGAAGTGCTCCAGGTGCAGATCAGGAAGTAGCTCACTTTTCAAATGCCCATTTGTAGCATCTGTAGTGTGCAGTGTCTCACCAAGCACCCAGGTACGTGTTTCAAGAGCCCCAACATGCTGCCTGGCACTGACGGGAGCATTTCCTTCCCTTTGCATACAGCAAAACTGACTGGGTCACGATTTAGAGCAAACAAACTACAAGAAACTACACCAAAACATAAGATCCAACAAATTCTAGCTGTTCAGTGTGCCATGTGCAGCATGTACGTTTAAAGGTTGTGCTGGTGTAGCAGAATGCCTACCACAGGGCTTCCTGCAGAGGTACAAATCTGCCCCTCTTGTGCTGCTCACGCCCCACTGTAAGAGGCCTCTTCTGGTTTTAGCAAAAGACAGACAGATGGATAGAAGGATACCACACAAACAATAAAAAAGTATATTTTTCCCTTGAGGAAGCTAAGGGAACTTCCTGCAGCTGTTTTCCTGAAGATAACTGGAAAGGTGGCCTAAACTCTGGAATTGTAAACTGAAATCCTCTAAGCCCAACACTAAACCTGAGCAGGACTGATGTGAGATCTGGAAAAAAGGCCTGGGTAAGAGACCAGGTCAAGACATCTGTTTCTTTCACGTGTTGGTTTAGAAAGGAGAAATAGAGTTATAAATGGTCATTTTGTGGCTTACCAGTTCTTCAGCCATGCCACCTATGGGCTACAGCCAGGTAAAACATGTTTGACTAAACTGCAACCCAAAGCAGGGAACTGCCACAATGCCAAAACAAAACCCAGAAGTGTTCACCAGCATGTCCAAACCTCTTCCATCTGGCACAGCATGATTTCCCTCACCCAAACAATGTGGTAGAAGTTCTGTGCTGACTCACATCCTATTCAGTTCCACTGAAACCCTCTCCTGAAGCACTCACCAAAGAAACATTCCAGTTCACCCCTCTCTGCTGTCCTTTCCCACACACAACCCACTCTGCAGAAAAGGGAACAGCTATTCCCCTTGTGCCAGCTCCTCCTCCTGCTTTGGAACTAGAGCACACAGTCACAGAGAGATTTGGGAGCTCCCTCCAATAAATCATTGCAGGAATTCCTTACTGTCCCATTCCCTGCGCCACTCAGCTGGCACATATTTGCTGAACGTGCCAAACAACTTGTCTTGTCTATCCACGCTGAACACCACGAGCTACAATGATGACACAGATTTGTGATGAAGAGAAAAATAAATAAACAGGACTACCTGGACAAAGTACCTGAATGGTCTATCTGATGTTCTCTTTGAGAACCAAGATGGCAAACTGGGAACTTTGTCAGATAGAAAGCAGCAGAGAAAAAACCAAAACAAGTGGCCAGATTCTGACCAGGTCTAAGCAGATACAATGCAACAGTTATGAAGGCATCTATCTTAGGGCTTAATCACATCAGGTCTGCTTTCCCATGGCTACCCCAACTCATACGATTACTATCTCCTCATACCTCTACTGTTTCTTCCCACCGCTGCCCTCCCTGCAATTATTCTTAAGATTGCCAGCTTTAAAAAGAGAAAAGAAAAAAAAAATAAAAGGCAACAGATCACTCATTGCTCACCCATTTCTTTGAATTCTTCATTGGCAAGTTGCAGCCACGCCACGTCCACATCGTTGAGGTCATAGCGACACATGCTGTCTGCCAGCGTTCGAATGTCCACGTAGCCCAGCTCCGGAGGCTCCGCGCCCGAGGAAACAATGTATTTCCTGGGACGCGTGAAGGTGATGGCTTTCGTCTCGGACACAACTCTGCAACAGACAGACAGGCAGACATGAGGTGTGCCGGGCTGCCGAGAGGCTCAGCTCTAGAGAATTCAAAACGCTTTACTCTAAGCGACTAACAACCATCAGCAGCAGACACCGAACCATCCCAGCAATCACCCGGCACCACTGGGATGGGAAAACAGTTCCGTGCACTTCCATAACTGATTGGTGGCGTAAGAACTTAACTGGAGTCATCTAGAAATCCAGTTCATTGCCAGGATTCTAAATAAAATTAAATATTAGAGGACAGAGCTGTGCTTACTCTTACCTGAAATTCCCATTTGTTTAAAGCTAAAGCAGGAACACTGTATTTCCATAGTGGCTGCCATAAACACAGATATTAAACTCTGGTTTAAGACTTTTTTTTAATCAAATCTGTTTAACTAAAATACTGACAACAAGAACATTCAAGGAGAAAAGAAGTATTTCCAGCTGTGCTCTTAGTGAAGAGCACACACTGAAATTGCGTTTAGATGACACCCACTTCACAACCCTGGTACCTCCAGGAGCAACAGGCCACACTTGCCAAATGTCTGCCTCCTGCAGTACCACTGGAGATGATTTTTTGGGGTGCTAGTGCTGCAAAGGAAGAGGTTGCACCACTCTGTGTTGCCACAACTCTGCTGGGAACAGCCTAAGCTCCACGATGAGCAGGACAGCCTCCATACTTCACTCTATTCTGCCCCCATCTGAGGTCCAATGTGTTAACTCCTCCTAGCAGAAACCCTGATCTGCCACTGCTGTATTTGCACAAACAGATCTCAGTAAATCCCCTACCTATTTCAGTCTCCTGCACATCCCTAAAGCTTTCCCTCTTCTAGCTTATTTCAGACAACAATCAGAAATGGTGAGCAAGAGCCACAGGCTGAATTTGGGGCTCCTGAGGTGCTGTGAAAAAATACAAATGTGAATGACCTTGCCAGCCTAACTGCACTGCCCAGACTGTTTCTGGTAATACTGCACAGTATGAAAACGTTAGACACTACTGCATCTTCACAGAGAATGTACTTTAAACTGGGCACTGCTCTCCAAATCTTCCTTACCGTAAATTCCTTCCAGAGTACCTCTCAATGGAAATCATAACCTCTGGGCAGCACCCTGCCACAGTAGTGGCACAGAAGAAACAAGCACAGTGACTCTGACCTCAAAACAATTCCCTTTCCTGGCTTTATTTCTGTGATAGAAAGAAGTAAAAAAAAGAGCAACTCTTACTACACACTGAAAACTATTCAGCAGAATTGTCCATCTGGCCACGTGCTTACAGTGAATCTCCACACAGCCTCGCTCCTTTCTCCTGCTCCTCTGCCCTCACCAATCACTGCCAGGCCACACCTTTTATTCACTGTTATGTTCCTTGCATCAGCTCCCCGTACAGCTTTGGCTTCTATCCTACACCAGCTCTGATCTGTCTGTTGCGTATTCCATGTACGGAACACCCCCCCTTCCCTCCCAAAGCCAGGCACAGAGCAGTTCTGCACTCCAGCAGCACCCCGGCAGGGCTCTCCGATTGTTCTGTGAGGGAGCAAAGAGCACAATAATCAGGCATCCGTGGGCCACTCTGACCACAGGTGCTCAGCAGTAGGACTACACCAGATAGCTCAGCAGCTCACAGAGAGTGGTGCCTGCCGTGCCAATACCTACAGCTGTAGGGGCCTTCTCTCCCTATCTTTTGACATCTTAAATTTGGAGCAACATCTCTACTGGCCTTTGGCAGAGAAAAGCTCTCTCCTAAGGGAGTACCTGGACTGCTGTAGCCACCAAACCACCTCCCTGACAGACACAGGGCGGCGATCCCCTGGGAGGTATTCCCTCTGCTCAAGTCCACAGGTGTCCTGGCCCTCCCACAGCCCTGGGAGATGCTTAGCAGAGAAATCAGTGAGGAGCAGGCACTGTGAGTGCACGTGTACTGCGTGTGTGTTTGTCTCTGAAGGGACTGGGAGAGGTCAGTGTGGAGCAGGGAAAGGGTATGTTCCCATGTTCTAAACTGCAGAGCAGACAGCGAAATGCCAGGTTGTCCTTGGAGCTCTGGGTGCAATCCTTCAGAAGAAGGAAGGACAGGGTTTACCTCATGTGCGGGTTAGTTCCTCATCGTACAGACCTAGTGGGGCACTCTGCAGGGTGCTGCACAGAACAAAAACAACACTGACAAACTTCCCTGTGGCCCCCCTAACCCAAGGTTAAAGCTGACAGAGACAGACCTAACAAGAAGCAGTCAATGTACCATCATCACGAATTTTTTGCTCCTTTGTATCAAGGATTGAGTTGTTGTGGTCCCACCAGCACTGGTGGGTCATTTGGTAATGCCTTATTGGCCAGCCTGGACTGACTCAAAGAGATCCAGAATGATTAAATGGCAAAAATGCTCGTTCTTATTTTCTCCAATCCCTAGTAAGCATAAAATGGGCTGCAGCACACTCCTGCCCTTAGAACTGCAGTGTTTAATTTGAAACAGGAAATAGTATCTAAGTGTAACAAACATGGCAAGGAAAATAAGGAATTTTTGGATAAGAGCTAGAAAATCTCACATTATTTAGTTACATGCACATCTGGACGGTTCTTAAAACAGATGAAATGTTGTACAATCAAATTCTTGGGTTAGTAAATGAAATCACAAAAAAAAAAAAAAAGGAAAACAAAACAAACGCTGTGTTTTCTCTAGGCCTTACACCTGGTTTGTCCAGCTGTTCCTTGAAAGGAACCTATGGCTTGGAAACAAGCAGAGAGAACACCAGGCAAGGGCTCTTCCAGCAATGACAAGTGAGCTCAAGTCTGGCTTAAAAATCGAAACTATTTTTAAGGTTCTGTCATCACGCTCCATGCTAGTGTATTGCCAAAATCAGTTCTCTGACATTCGAATTTCACACAGGCAGAACAGGCCTGACTCTTGACCTCTCTGACCATTCAAAAAGGTGAGGCAGGTTGCTCTTCATCTCTGAGAATCAAGACCTTCCTAGGCGGGCACTGTGCAATGAAGCTCAGGAAGCCAAGGCAATGTAGACATAAGCTGCCAGCACAAACACGTGTGTATTTGTTCACATTCCTCCAAATTATACCTGGCTACTGGTTCTGGGATGGTCCCTGGGCTAACTGGCACCTGAACTCCCTTTTCCCACTCCTGCCTCCAGGGATCTGCCAGCACATAGTATTCATCAGGGTTCAGCTGGAAGGAGTCATGTAACTTCATGGCAGTGATCAGGTCCGTTCTGAACACCTGCAAAGAGAGTGACCAAGAGAGAAAAATAGAGACACTGACATTTGATATTGACACTCTATGATTCACAGCTTCAGGGTAACCATGGAGCACAGCGTGTAACAAGGTCACTGTACCACCAGTGCACCAGCCCAGCCCACTGCAGGACAGAGTTTAGCTTCGTGGCAGGGAAAGGGGTGGCTCAAGGCACGAATACTGACAGGATGACTTTCAGCTAACTCCACTGGCGCTCCTCCTGCACCGGAGATGTGGTTCTAAAAGGTGTTACCTACTTTTACCTCCATATTGGCTGCAATAAAAGCTGCAGGAGCTCTGAGTTGTAAAACAGCAGCACAAGGAAGATTCATTTTTGCTCCAAGGCTTTTTGGATTTTTTTTTTTTTTAATTATTGGAGCTCTGACTCATTTGAAGACATTCTAGAAATTCCCTGTGGTAGAAATCAAGGCGTGACTCCACCGTGACCAGCCGCAAGAGGAAATTCTAAGGAGATGACTCTTTGTGCAAGTACTTTAAAAAAATAACCCAAAAGATCAAAAAAATAAGACCCAAACTGGAATTCTGGTGGCAGCTCCCCATTCAGCACAGGTATTATTCAATCAGCTACAGACACCTCTGTGTCACAGCTGTAATTGTAGTTTGCCTTTGCAAAGGCATCCAGCCCTAAAGCCAGCAGGATGTTTGGCAACCTTTGGGCTAGCAGCCATGAACAAGCAGCCACGCTGTCTTCAACAAGCCACAAAATGAAATAAAAAGGGATTCACTCCTGTGGCAAGCCTGCTGTGGCACTGCTGTGGCAGCTTCAGCATGGCAGAAAGCCAAGAGTGCTGCTATCACAGGCACCCCAACTACAAGCCTGTACTTGCCGACACGAGTTCCAGCCCTTCCCACCCTGCTCCCCACAAAAGGCAAGGCTCTCCTCACCTCCACAACACTAATTTGTAACTACTCCATGCCTCATTCAAAGGAAAGGGCTAAAAAGCAACCAGGTGACAGAAAATAAGCACCACTAGGACAAGAAGACAACAGGTAGAGCTCCCTGCAGACTCCTCAGTCCGTGGTGGTCAGAATCAACATCTGCCGAGCCCCATGCTGCAGCTACAGAAGAAAAGACTCTGGATTTTCAGGGCAGTGCTCCTAGACTCCCTAAAGAGGCTGCTAAGGGGGCAAAGTGACCCATCCTCCCAGCCCCAAACCAATGGCCACGCTGCTTCCTCAGCCCCAGCCCGCTGCCACATGTGGCTGAGGCAGAACCAGATGTACCCAGAGAGCTAACCAGGCAGCCACTTCTGTCATCCACTACTCACACACCTGAAAACCCCAGGATTTTTGGGAAGGATTTTTGTGTATCCGATAGCTAATTACACTTCTGAGAACATTTTCAAGTGTGATTTGCCTTGCCACACTGCACATCTCGAAACCTTTCCTCCCTCCCAACACACACACACACACACACACTATCCCACTTCTGCCTGCGTATGTTTCTGTTTCCACTCTGGTTTTGTCATTAAAATAGCATAAAATCATGACATTTTTCTTAACACTTGTCTTGACATGTTCAGAAAAACTGCCAACATTAAAAAGTAAAGAAAAATATTACCATATGAAGAACAGGGTGAACGCTGGTAATGAAATATAATGAAATGTTTTAAACAATTCGATTACGAGTCCTGTGAGGCTTCAATCAAGAAATGAAAAGTAAGCCACAAAGTAAATGGGCTCACAAAACAAACAAGCACAGCTGGCCAGGGGATTCTGCACTTTTGATTGCTTTAAGTCAAATCACTTAAAAGTCAAATTAAAAGAAGACTAAAAATATAAAATGGGACACAAACCTTGCTCAATCTCAGAGCCAAAATAACTCAGGCTCTTGGATAAATTTGTCACAAAACTCCCTCAGAAGCAAAGCTAATGCAGCACCTGACAGCCAAGAAACTCCTTCCCAGGCCAGTAGCCCCGTGACACCATTCTTTCTGCTCTAGCTGCTGATGCAATCAGAGTGCCTGGAGGAAAGCAGAGCTTACAGAAGTGCTGGCTCAGAAGCACTGAACACTTCAAAGCTAAAGGGTGAAACCCTGGCCATGCTGAAGTCAATGGGAATTTTGCCACCGACTTCAATGAGCCCAGGATTTCACCCGGGGAGTTTACCAAGTGTCACTCTCCTGCCAGCGCGCTTCTCCTGCCGTGGCGAGCAGGGACCACGCAGGGGGGGAAAGGCTGTGGAGCAGAGCTGAAGGGAAGTACAAGAGAAGTTCATCCAGACTGAGAAAACATGAGAGAACAGCACAAAACTGCTAAGATTCTGACAACAAAAGCAAGGTAAGGGAGAGAAGAAAACAGAAGCATGCAAAAAAACCAACAGCGAGACTCCTAATTATCTCAGATAATTTCTTGATAGCCTTTCATGACGTAGTTCTCCAAAGCAGGTATAAGGGACTAATTCTAAGGGATGCACAAAAGATAACTAAGGAAAACAAGCCTATTGCTAACAAGAATAAATTCACCAGGGATCTCCACATTCACAAAAAAAAGGTCTTTAAGAGCCAACAATCAAAGGAGCTTGGAAACCGCCAGTACCGGGCGTAGCTCACGCTGAACAATGAATGGGATTCTCCTTGGGAAAACTCTACTCTGAGACTTAGGTACACTGTCATTAGGGAGATTAATAAAGCAGTTTTTCCTCAACACCACTCACTAATGTGTAAGGAACACATGTACTGGGCAAGCACAATAAGTGAGAAATTCCATCTCCCCGAGCTAATCCTTTCTTTGCAGCTTCTACAAAGTCTACAGTGTAGTATTTTGCCTGAAGACAGGAAGATTCAGCGAGAACATTTCCAAAGAAATGGATCACATTTTGTGTGTTACTAACAGCTGATCCAACCTGGAAAGTTCAAAGATTTTTATCTCCCCAGAAAGTATTTCTTCAAAGCACTAGACGAGACAGAACTGTCAGGAAGCAGATTTCTAGTTTGACAAGCACTTTAGCAAAGATCACACACACCAAGCCCCAGTACAAACTATGAAATAAATGCACCTAATGTAAATTTCCACTGTTCACAAATCAAGCTGCAAATAAACCCCGATGCCTAAAATAGCACAAGAAAGACTCCGCAGCTATGCTGAATGGGTGTCAGACTACAACAAAATTCACAGATAGAAACTGGTGGTGGCAGTAGCTGTGCCAACAGCTGAACTCTCTAATCTTTGGGGGAGAGAGGGGTGGGGAAGAAGGGGTGAGGGAGGGGAAGCATGTGCCAGCCAAAATGTAGGGGGAAAAAAAAAAAAGAAAAAGAAAATGTAAATTGGAAAAAATTGATCCATTACCAGAAAACATGTATGTCTATATTTTGTGTGTACAGGTACTTTGACAGATGTAACAAAATGCAAATCAAATTCCAGAAATACCTCAGAAGGCTTCCGGTCTTCATCTCTGGAACATGAAGTCCTACGACGTCGAGATCTGGAATGCTGGGACCAGGTAGACAGACCTAGGATACAGAAATGGTAATTTGCAGGCTTCTGTGACAAACCTCCAGGAAACTCTTTCAAAATGAACCAGAAAATAAAAGCCACTCAATCCTAAGCTTCTGTGATCACTCTCCTGGGTCTGCTTTGTTCCTCATTTCCTAACTGAGGTATGCCTGTACTGGCTGCACTGCAATTACCTGCCTTCCACCCAGCATTCGAAAAAAAGCCACTTCATAACATCCTTCCCCCTGAGCATCAATAAATGACTTCCTGCAGATTAATAACTGACCAGGAGCTCTGCCAATAGCCTGGGATGTACTCTTTGAAGTTAATGTCCTAGATACCTACACTGGTTACCTGATTTCTGCTGGCATAAGCCTCTGCAAAATGAAGCACACTGCCACACGCACAGAGCAGAGCCCACAGAACAAGCTGTTGTCTCTTCTCCCGAGCAAATCTCCCAGTGTGGTTGTACGGTTTTTGTCTGCATAATTATTCACTACATTCCAAACAAATTATACCTTTTTGCCTTGAAACCGTTTGACAGAGTCTCTGTCAGCTTTCAGAAATATTGTAACAGGAGGAAAGGAAAAAGAGAAAGAAGCTGCACTCCTTTGACAAGATAGTGCTTTGACACCAGAATATATTATACCTGTGCAAATCAACCAATTTCAACACAGTAAGATTTAAGGTACGGCAGGTATTTTCCTCTGCCAACTACACAGCAGTAATGGGGAAAAAAAAAAGCCAATAAATCCTTCTGGGTTGGAGAGATGAAGGACTTGTACTAGGTCTCTCTGATAGGGAAGCTAAGACCTGTGCCACAAGCTCTGAAGGATGCAATCAGAACTTGCAAATCTGGGCATTAATTGCAGACAAATTGAAGCAAACTGATGCAAAGGCCTTCCCACAGTGCTCATTCCTTCACTGCCTGTGCACAAACATGGTAGGAGCAAAAAGGGTAAGGCTACAGCCTGTAAGAGCAGCACCGCCTCACACCAGCCAGCAGAAACCTCTCGAGGGTCAGAAAGCACTGCTCAAAAGCACGGGATGGGATAAGTTCTCTATTAAAAATAAATAAATAATTCTAGAAGTGAGGTGACTGCTCAAGGCTTTCATTGGAAAGATACGACTGAATAAGAAGTCATCAGAAGAATTCATTATGTTTTAGTTATGTTTGTCTTCTCTTTTCAGTTAGTGGTGCATTAAGGAATCTGCCCCAATAAAACCTCTCTGGAGCGCAGCAATGAATAACAGACATTACACAGAATATGCATAATGGTCAAAATTGAAGCAATGTTCGCAGCAAATAGCTAAAAATCTTATCTCCTGAGGTAAGAATATAGAGAGGATCGTTTTAAGCAAATGTTAGTGTTTTAATATAAAAGATGGTGAAGTTATCGGCACTCTTCCTTCTTTCTATGAAGGGAAAAAAATGAGAAAAAAAAAGAAAAATAGCGACTGACTGGCATTTATTAATCTGTGAGAAAAGCCAGCCCTTTCCAAGCCAGATTCCAAGAGCATTTAAGTACCGTTCCATTTAAAAGTTCCCTTGAAAACTGAAGAAGAAACACAAGCAGGAGTATGAACTTCTTGTGAGGATCCTATCAGCCCATACCCGAAATCAACTTAAGGTCAGAAGGGAATAAGTAAAATCCCTCACAGAAACTGTGAGATATACAGCTAAAATGCATGACAAAAACCCCCAGATTTTTTTCCCTGCAATGTAGCAATGTAAATATTAACATTTTAACACTCCGACAGCTGTGATTTCTTTAATCAACAGCCTCCCTAGAAGACACAGAGCACATACATACCCACACAGATTAGTTTTCAGCTCTCATGGGTTCTGATATTTTCCATTGGCAAGACATTAATATCTGACCAACTAGCTGCCACTGAGGTGTTCAGCGAGTTAAACCACTGCACCAGCAAGTCAGCACCTGGAAATTTCCAATTCATTTGTGGATCTGAGTGGTTTTGTACACTGTTGGGCCTGGGAGAGAGAGCCTGCACACAAGATAAGGAATTAAGAACAACAAGCTGTACTGGCAAGGCGTCTGTGATTCAAGTTTCTGTGAGAGATGAGCTGGTGAGCCTGGAGGCTTTAATGCAGCTGTTCCCAAGTAAGGCGAGCATCTGGCAAAATTAGTGTAGTGGCAGTGTGATGCACTTCTGGGTCTTTACCAGTGTCCTTTAATTCAGCTCTGATGACAATTTATCATAAATTGAATTTAAAAAGAGTATGGGCTGCTTTTTTTTTTTTCAATATGAGTATTGACAGATGAGTTTCCAGGTCTCTCTCATGCCACAAAGAAGATACAAAGGTGAAGAGTAAACCAATCCCTGCCATGTCATCCATCTCCATTTCTTCACTGCGTCATCTTACACATCAGAACGAGTGCCTTAAATGCAGACTTCTGTGTCCATGTACACAAGGGTTTGGTCACTGGATTCATCAACTATTCCACGTTACACAAAAGGGTAACTGTTACCATCAAAATACAGGAGCTTCACTTTAAATGACTTTTTAAGTGCTATATGAAAGCACACCACGTAAAATTTCCATGCGTAGGAGACAACTCAAACAGAGTCAGCCTTCCCCAGGATCTGCTCTGAGTGTTTTTTCCACGCCATCTACCTCGCTACACTGAATAAGGAAAGAAAGTTTCTCACGTAGTTCTGCAGCAGCCACTTCCTTGCGCACAAAATCGGTGAATGCACAGTGGAAACACTGTTACTGAAGAGGCTGCTGGATTTTTCTGAGCAGAGTAAACTACATTATACCAGGAGAAAATGGTGGAAGAATTCCTCATGGGACTGAGGTTTTACTACAGACTGCAGCTAACAGATGACCTTTGGCAAGGGCTTCGCATCAACAGGGAAAATATTTACTCACTGAATAAACAAAGGCAGACTATAAGCCTTGAATTCATAGATTCAAACCAGCGCCATTGCTTAGACACGAAAGTAAGAAATTGGAGGAGCCAGCCAAACGACAGCAAAATATTCAGCCCATAACAGTATTGAATCCAACTATTGAAATCCCAAACAAGCGTTTCAACTCCGCTTCCATCAAAGTTAATGGCAAAATACCACCGTTTTCACTGGTGCCAAGCCCAGGTCACTGAATTTCCCAAAGCTGCTCTCATTAACAAGCCATCCACCCACTCTGCCTACACCAATAAAAGTGCAGGAGGAAAATTAAGGATGTTATTTGTCTATTAAGCATCCTTCCCATGTTTTCATTCCTAATCCAGAAAAGGGACCTCGCTGAAAGCAAAAATTCACAGGCAATTACACCTACTTCAGTGGTTAATGATCTGATTTGTGTATCTGAGTGCATGAAGAAAGAACCATTCCTGGCTTATACAGAAGGAAGAATCTGCTGTGGTCAAAACAAAACACAGGTTTCAAAGCAGCTCTTCCGTACTATAAAAAGCACATGAACCTATTTCAGTTATTTTAGAAAGATTCCAGACACTTTTCACCAAAATTATTCTCTTTCATTAAGTATCCAAAATCACCGTATTCACCAAGTTTTCTGAGTACTAGCCTTAGTTTCAAACTGGATTAGGATCACCAAGACTAGAAAAACAACTAAAGATCAAGACAAGAGTTAAACTCAGTTTTGGTAAAATAAAATAAAAATTTAAAAAAATCATAAGGCAAGTCTGAATCACTGGGATTTGGAAGACATAAAAGTTCTGTAAGATACCATTATAAACCTCATAGGAAGAATGAGTTTCACAGCAGAGGGAAAAATAGTGAGATGTTAAGAGAACCCATGCTACCATGAGCCATGTGAGAAACAGCAAACATGAAAAATACACAACTCCAAGGCATGAAGCCAGATAAACACATTCAAAACACGCATTTCCATCATCGTTAGATAGCAGAAATAAAAGGTATCTTATTAAGTGTTACATGATCATAACAAACTTAGGATGAACACAGTAGCCTAGTCAGCACCACCACTCTGAGAGACTGACCAAGATCACTTGGATTCTTTTACAGTTCAGGTTCTTTCAGATGACCACGCTGTTCGTGTGTTTTAAAAGGATTTCATCACTGAGAAGAATGGGAGAGGGATCACGCTCTTCCTACATGTTCTCAGTTTTCCTTTTGCATTCATCTCCTTAAAGACAAAAAGCAAAAAGAAATCCCAAACCACTAAAAATGTGTAATCCTCAGCAAGGGAGGCAGAGCTCTAACACACCACTGGTGTTGCAAAGGACTTCTTAGACTCTAATAGGAATTTTTTCTGTTCCCCAAGGCTGCTATGAACACTTCACACTGTAAATACAGTGTTTTTATAATACCGCCACAGGGTGTATGTAACACACACGCCTCCTGATAATACAAGAAAGCAATCAAGGAGCGTGCGTTCTTTTTCCTTATTTGTGAAGAACACACGCTTCCCAAAAGGAAAAACTTAATCAATTTTAACTGCATCATTTTATTAAATGATCTGTCAAGGATACGTTTTCGTTCCTAAAAAAAACTCCAATCAAAACAGAAAATTGCTTGGAACCAATAAAACAATTCAAGCCCTGAGGGAATTCTACCCCACAACTAATACACTGCTCAGCATGAGCAGAGAAGTCTCAGCCATTAGGCATCATGCACAAGGCTGCTGTAAAGCCACCTGTAAGGCACCCAGCTGTGCCCCTGGAGAACTACCTGCTGCTACAGCCTCTGAACACTTCAAAGCCTCAGATCACTGCGAGCGCTTCTCCCGCCGTAAACACGCTCCCGCTACCCCGCTACACCAGGCAGCACAACGGAGCAAAGCAGCCCCGACACGGATCCGTGTCTGGCTGTCACTTCTGCTTAACACTGGCGTTCCCAGACGCCCGTGCTGCTCTGCAGCTCGCTCGGAGACCAACTAGGTGCCGCTGCCAACACTGCCAGGAGGATCTGCAGCCCGAGGAGAAAACAGAGGTGCTCGGTCTCCCCGCTCAGTGCCTGGCCCACTACTCCGTACAGCAGGGGCTCCATGTCGCTTAGAAATGAGCCCATGACTGGACTCGAAGCAAACAGAAGCAAACTATTCTATGGGCAGTTGCCACTATGTCAGGTACAGAAAGAGCTGGCTGGGCAGAAGTCTTCAGGCCTTATCACAGAGCAAGCAGCATGCAAGCAAACACAACCTAAGACACCTTTTCACACGGCCAAATTTCCTTTCTCACTTTTCTGTTGCCAGAGGGTCTGCCCATCTATCTTCCTTATCTTTATAGCATATTATTATACAATAATCTCATTCGAGATCAAAAGAGAAGCAGCAATAGCCTTTTATCTCTTGTCAACAGCAATACTACTTGAAATTTACTATCAGCTGACGACTCCCCAATTGCAGCTGCTGAACAATGTGTCTGCAGTGCCTTACAACAGCACAGCACAATTGCTCAGTCTCTGACACACAATAATGGACCATCCTTGCAGCTCCCCGCCACAGCACTTTCACACAAGCTCCCTCCTGTCATCCCTTTCTTCGGTAGCACGCATTTGAGTTTTATCCTCTCAAAGGACACGCACGCAACCACGCACAGGCGCGCTTCCAACAGTCAGGAATTCCTAGATCTCATCTCATTTTTCAGCACAAGACCCAAGTGCCACTCAAGCTCCCCAGCCCGATTCCCACGGTAGCCATGTTTTACCATAACAGTAAACAGTTTTAACTCAAGTTTGCTACAGGTTACCAAAGCCAATTTGAGCACCTCCCATGCTAGCATTCATAGGCTGATAACATGATGTTGTTGGGCCTCGAAAGTCCAGCGGACTTAGGTGTACTCAATGCAACAGTCTTGTAAAGAAAAATGTGCCTCTCCAAAAATGAATCATGGTGTTGAATATGCTGGATATGCTGAGTTGGAAGGGACTCATCAGGATCATGGAGTCCAACTCTGGGCCCTGCACATGACCAGCCCCAAGAGTCACACCATGTGCCCAAGAGCATTGTTCAAACGCTTCGCGAGCTCTGTCAGGCTGGTGCTGTGACCACTGCCCTGGGGAGCCTGTGTCAGTGCTCAACCCCCCTCTGGGTGAAGAACCTTTCCCTGATATCCAACCTAACCCTCCCTGGTTCAGCTTCATGCCATTTCCTGGAGTCCTGTCAGTGGTCATGAGAGTGAAGAGATGGGTGCCTGCCCCTCTGGTTCCCCTCACAAGGAAGTTGTAACTGCAGTGAGGTCTCCCCTCAGTCTCCTCTTCTCCAGGCTGAACAGACCAAGTGCCCTCAGCCACTCCTCATCCGGCGTCCCCTCGAGGCCCTTCACCATCCTTGTGGCCCTTCTTTGGATGGTTTCTAACGGCTTAATGTCTTTTTTATATTGTGGCACCCAAAACTGTCCCCAGCACTTGAGGTGAGGCCGCCCCAGTGCAGAGCAGAGCAGAGCAATCCCCTCCCTTGCCCGGCTGGCGATGCTGTGCCTGATGCCCCCCAGGACACAGCTGGCCCTCCTGGCTGCCAGGGCACTGCTGACTCACATTCAACTTTCCACCAACCAGGCCCCCCAGGTCCCTTTGCGCAGCGCTGCTCTCCAGCCTCTCATTCCCCACTCTGTCCACGTATCCAGGGCTGCCACATCCCAGGTGCAGAATCCTGCATCTGTCCTTGTCAAGCTTCATACGGTTGGTGATTGCCCAGCCCTCCAGTTTGCTGAGGTCTCTGCAGGGCCTCTTTGCAACAGCTCCTCCCAATTAAGTGTCCTCAGCAAGTCTACTTAGTATTCCTTCCAGTTCTGTGTCCAGATCATTTATAAAAATGTTGAAGAGCACAGGGCCAAGGATGGAGCCCTGCAGAACCTGGACACCAGCCTGATGTCACCCCATTCCCTACAACCCTTTGTGCTCAACTCATGAGCCAGTTGCTCACCCATCACACAACACAATTGTCCAGCTGTGTGCTGGATATCTTGTCCAGAAGGATCTTAGGAGACAATATCCAAAGCTTTGCTGAAGCCCAGAAAGATTACATCTACGGCTTCTCCTGGATCAACTAGGTGGTCACCCTGTTGTAGAAGGATTCAACAAGCAGGACTTTCCCCTCATGAAGCCGTGGTGGCTGTGACCAACGCTGGTTGCGTTATCCTACAGCTGTTTTTCAATACTTCCCCAAATAATCTTTTCCATGATTTTACCAGGCAACTAAAGTGACACTGACAAACCTGTAGTTTCCAGGGACCTCTTTCTTGCCCTTCTTGAAAACTGTGACAATGTTTTCCAGCTTCCAGTCAGCTGGGATGTCTCGGGATTCCTGAAAGTGCTCAAAAACCATCAAGAGAGGTTTTGCAATGACATCAGCAGCTCCTTGAGGATTCTCTGATGAATCCCATCAAGCCCTATAGATCTGTAGGGATCTGCAGCAGCAGATCCTGCACAAGTTCAGGGTCAGCTGGGAGTTGATGATTCTCACCATCATGATCCTCCAGCTCAGGGCACTGAGACCCCCTTGGTCCACCATCATCAGTGCTGAAGACAGGGGCAAAGAATGCATGAAACGCCTCTGCCTTGTCCATGTCCCTGTAGGTGAGGTGACCATCCTTGTCCTGTAACAGGCTGATGCTATTTCAATACTGCCTTGTGCCATTAATGTATTTGATAAAACTCTTTTTATTGTCCCCCACATTTCTGGCCACCTTCAACTCCAGCTGAGCTTTGGCCACATGAATTTCTCCCTACAGTGGCAAGCAGCATCTCTGTGTCCTTCCCGTGTCACCTGACCTTGCTTGTACTGGGTGTACACCTTCTTGTTTCGCCTTAGATCCGAGAGGATATCCCTGTTCAGCCGAGCTGGCTCCTGCCTCGCCTGCTTGACTTGCAACATTTAGGGATTGCCTGCTCCTGTGCCCTTAGGAGGTGGTGTTTAAAGCACCGATGGACCCCAGCATCTGCAAAAAAATTTTCCCAGGGGACTTTACTTACTGGTTCCCTGAGCAGCTTGAGGTCTGCTCCCCTCATGGCCGGAGCTGCGGTTTTCCTGGCACTTTTACTCCTGACAAATGAGGGTGGTGATTACGGGAAGTCCCTTCCTCAGATGCGATACCCTATCAGCCAAGACAAGCCTTTCAAATCACTCTTCCAGATTGCTCCAGCAACTTCACTACGAGCCACTCTGCCCCACTCTGAGATTAAGCTGCAGGTAAGATGCTCGTTCTTACCATCTGCCATCACTCTCCAATCCTTTTTCCAGGCACACTGGCAACCACTAACCTTGCTGCTTTGCCCAAATTCCGAGCACTGCAACTACATTCTGTTGTTTAACCACCATCCTTTACCTCCCAGCCAGTTCAAATGAAAAACAAGAAAATGTTCCTCACTTCCCTTTCACAAAGCTCTGCACATGCAATCACCTCATTTCAGGCCAGCGGCGGCTGCAATTCTACAGTAAATGACACACACCCCCAAGGTTATGTACTCGGTAACCTTTGTGAAGGCACTCTGGGATCCAGCTCAAACACTACAGGAACCCACTGGGATTCAAAGCCCTTTCTGAATCTAAGATCCCCGTCATTCAGTCGGTGCAATGGATATTGGCAAAATTCGTTTAACTTTAAAATAACATTTGTTTAGCAATGATAGAATAAGGGTCTGCCTAAATTACAGAACTCTATTCCATAATCCGTGGGTATTAAACCTTTCATTTCTCAGAACTCACGTGAAACTCTGTAAATCTTGGAAGTATTTTTCATCTGCAAGTGTCTTCGGTTCTTCTCTCAGACACTCTGCATGTAGGAGTATGATAAATTGATAACCCCTCCAAGAATAAATGAAAAAGCATCATGGGAATAAGTAAAGTCTGAATAAAATCATGCTTTGAATTCCTTGCTCATGGAAAACAGGGCACAAACTCTCTTTGACACCAAGGAGTGCCTGGATTTCACACAATTTCCCTTATACAAATGCCCATGAGCTTCAGACCTTTCTCAAAAACAAGCTGTCCACATGTCCAACCCATTTATGCAAAAAGGAATGCCTTGAAGCTATAAATGGGAACTTCTCCACTGCACAACTTGATCTCACCAGGAAACAGCATATGGACTACTCAGCACAAACCACCTTTGCAGATTTACAGACCAAGGAGGTTAAAAAGCCAAGGTGTCAAACACTGAGCAGGAAAGCTAAAACGGCTTCAGCATCCAACATTTAATTAGCGTGAGACCCAGAACCACAAAGAGAAGGTTTAGCAACAGAGGAGCAAGCTGAAATGCAGTGTAACAAAATTTGCTTACAAACTATCAAGACTCTAGCCAGCCCCCAGAAAGCAGGAGCGTAACTGCTTTGAGGGAAGCATTACTGATTTCCTTCCTGCAGGCTTTGAAGGAGGCAGCGTGTACATCACAAGGCTTTCATGGTGGGCCTGGCTAATATGAATGCCCACTAGAGTTGCTGTACTGCACTACCTGGAAGGCCACAGAAACAAGCAAGCTCTGCCAGGCGACCAAAGAAGAAAAGCTGTCAGGGGCAAACGCTCTTAAAGCACTTCCCCGAGCCTCTCTCAACACCATTCCTCTGTATTTAGACGAAAGTTCAAAATCCAGAGCGATGCCTGCAGCCATCCTTCATTCAATTATATTTCACGGATAAGATGTTCAAAAGTGACCTCTAATTTCAGAAAATGAAATCCCTGAGAACACGCTCGGATACCCAGGGACTAACTGCAGAACTGCCAGGCACAACTGGCACTGACACGTCTTGCCCAGTGCTTCAAATACGCTATTTTGGCTTTGTGTCGAAATGAGGATTTAGAATTTTGATTCTAAGGGGACACAGCTCAACAATTTCCAGTAGTTAGGTTGAAGTACATGAAATAAATACTTTTGGAAGCTTAGCTTTAGGGAAAGAATCGAGCCTTGAGGGCAAAGAAATGATGAGGAAAGCAAGGGCGCTGACTTTAAGCTGAAAGGCTTCAAAATATTGCAAATAACACATAACCACCTACACTAAAATATCTCACATGAGTCAGTAAATACATGCATATACTCTAGAACTACAGCCATGTTGTTACGCTTTCTTCTCTTCTGTATTTCGCCCCTAAATGAGAGCCATTCTGCCTTCTTTCATCTCACAAAATGAGAGCACCTTTTCTTCCTCTGAACAACTACTATATCTCCAGTACAATGTATTTTTAGCACTTGGGTATGAGCTTTGTTTGCTTGTGACTACCAAGGAAACTGATTCAGTTCAGTGAACCAATGGAAAACAACATTTTTTTTTAAAAAAAATTCCATAATTAGTGGCATCATTATTACTACATTCCAAATATTCAGGTTCCTGAGCTCAACAGAACAAAATGCAGATTTTTTTTCATGCCAAAATATTTTCCAAGTTGCACTAGCCTACCCCAAAAAAGCACCATCATTGAGACTACTCCACATTTACTCAGCAACCCTCGTGATGAACCTGAGATGCCTGACTGCAGCCTAGTAAAGGAAAACTCAGCTGCAGAACTGCAGCAGCTGGAAGCTCAATCCTCACCTTGCAGGATGAGGGAGAGCAGTGCTGAGCCTCAAGCTCAGAGACCATAGAGCTCATAATGATGCAACAAGTCCACTGGAGGGTCAAGAGGCACCACTGACTGAAAGGGAAACAGGTGTTTGCCAAAAGGATTCCAACTAGGTGATGATTAAAATTTCAACTTTTCAATTAGAAGATGTCTGTTTTAAAAGCCCAGAACAGTCAAATGTAATTGTTGTCAGCCTCTGGAAACTCTGAGAGGGAAAAATAGCTGGTGAAAAACTTGAAGCCTTCAATACAGACCACGAAAACTCAATAGAAATTTTTATCTTTTTTTTTGGGGGGGGGGGGAGGGCGGGGAAAAAAACTCGCTTACTCTTCTAAGATTACTGATCAGAGATACTACTGGCAAAGCAAGAATATAGAAACAAACATAGTGAGGAGTAATCAGTAATTCTACTAAAGGCAAGAGGGATCCTGTGAAGGTGAAGCCTGTAAGGGGACACCCTTGACATTCAAACACAGTTGCAAGGAACCACTGGTATCTCCTGTAACAGGAAAAGTGGAAAGGACCTAAGCTAAGTCAGTCATTCTTTTCAGGGAAGTCTGAATGACAAAATAGCCTTGGAAGTGCTGACCCCGCATTAAACGTCATCTGGGCTTCTGATTAATAACCCTTGATCTTTCTGAACATGTATACAGTAACAGAATGAATATACAGGAATCTGTATCTGAATTTGCCCAGGAACTTCACAAGAGGGAAAAAAAAAACCATAAGCAAGAAAAAAACAAGTGTAATGCTAAGGAAGTGGTATATATTTCAAATAATACTTGAAAATACTTTTCAAATTTCATTACTTTTGCCATGCAATTTATTCAGCAAAGTTATTTGCAATAACCAGGCTTTAAAACAGACAGATCATACAAGGGCAAGAGGTTTCCTTTTCTTTTCCAAACTCATTTTCTTATATCTTGATCTATGGAACAGATTCTGTGGAAAAGACAACTCACTACGTTGATAACTCTACTGCAAACAGTCATACATCAAATGACATTACAAACAAGTGCTGTAATCAGCAACAGGTCAGGCAATTGTATCTATTTCAGAACTTCAATTCCAAGATTAACTGCTTCATATTTTATTTGGTAAAAGCTGTTACACAGGCACATGAAGAGATCAAAGGCTTAAAAAAAAAAAACCCAGCTAAGAGAGTGAAAATAAAGACTATTATTAATAGGAAACACTATTTTATAAAGCTGCTAGGGAATGAAAAAAGGGTGAAGCTAAATTCTAATGGAAGACATCATGTCTGCTGCTACTTGTCTATCTTACAAGTAAAAACACACCTTTGTTTCTGAGAAGTACACATCACCTTTGAGGAAGTACACTGACTTCAATTTTAATAACCTCAAGTAAACTTCTAACCAAGAAAAACATGTCTGATTTGTTTAGGGTTTTTCTTCCAAAATCCCCCAACTGCAGGTAGCTCTCCAAAACCAAGACAAATTCCTCACCTCTAACAGATTTTGCTCAATCCTTATTTGGATTAACTGCTAATCAGCCTGCTAGTTCTTACCTTCTCTAATCCTTTCACCTTTACTACTTCATTTCAGCAACAGTTTGCCCAGGGTTGTTTTAAGAGGCAGATTTGGCCATACCTGAGCGGATTCCCAGGCAGCACAGACACACCTAAGAAATGCACGCAGGTGGAGCAGTCACCTACGTGGAGCCACAAGGCACCACAGGGATAAGTTCTCAGAGCAAAGCTTCCAAAAGCACCTGGGAAACCACCCCGATCGTTTTCAGACTGAAGTTTTACAAAAGACCTCAGGTTTGAAGGTGTGCACCCACATAGATCAAATTAAAACCCCTAAAACCTCCCTGACAACTGGCAAAGCCACAGTATTGTCAAGTACAATCTACTTGCTTGTTTGGACAAATAAGACACCTTGGCACATTCCCCAAGCTGACATTTTGTCTCTTCCCTCCCACCCCTCCTTTTCTCTGCTTAAACAAAAGATTATCAGTCACTGGAATCCAAACACAAGACAGAGAACGACACCACAGTGCGTGCCAGTTCCATCAGTATAGAAACAGTTAAAAACCATAAATACATCCTGTATCTAAATTAGTGATTTGCTGAATGCAAATTCTTGTGAGTAATTCCTCAAAGAAAATCTTCAAATGCAGTGAGGAACAACTTTTATGCTCCGTTAATCCTTTCTGCTTAAGCTTGAAGCACTATACTTTTAGACTTTCTTGCATAAGAGGGTACGAGAACACTGAAGCAAATTTAAAATCCTCATGCAAACTTCTATGGGCAACGTCAGCAGACGTCTCCATGCTTGCTCTGTCCTTATAATGACAGATTATGCTGCTTGCAAAGATTTCAAAGATGACCACTGACTTTTTCCTCTTGTTTTATCTTATTAACTAAAACTACATGTCAGTTCAACACGGGGGGTGGATCCTGGATCTACTGTCTACCTGTGCTCAGAATGGCCGAGTTCAAAACTAGATCCTCACAACACACATTTCCACCAGTTCAACCAACATGCAAAATGCCTTTGGCACACGAAACACTGCATCAGAACACGTTTTTCCAACTCATAACCTCCTGCACTCTACAACAAAGGAGCACTTACTGCCATTGTCGTCAGAGTCCTCACTGCTGCTAGGAAGCCGATGTCGTTTCATGATCTCCCCGGGAAACAGCAGGCAGCCTGGGAAGCAATGAGACAGCACTTAACCCCAGGTAATAACACACAGTCATCAACTTGTGCTTCTGATGGCATGCGAGCATTTACAGCACACAAAGGAAAACAAACAACTTCAGCAGCAGCTGAAATATGAACAGTGAACCTCTCAAGGGTGCTTAATTAGGCTGTTATCACAGGAACAGGTGAACAACACTGGAGAGTGGCTGTGACAACCCACCAACGCTTTCATTCCCCCCAATAACTGTGTTTTGTCCTGAGAGGTGTTAAAATCACTAAATAGCTGCAGCCAACGTGCTTAACTTCCTCTGCCTATTCTGACACTAGATTTGCGATACAATAACATTTTTACTGCTTGTGTAAATATTTACTTTGGCTAATATATTTTTGGAGCAATTTTATTCCTGTTTAAAGTGCCACATTTACGAAATCAGAGATAAAAGTCATCCACTTACACATAAAAAACGAAACAGCAGCAGTAGCAAGCCCAGTTTTCCCAGATTAACTAAACATGCATCATCTATGCCCTGGAAAGCACCACCCTCTAAGATGAGAGAGTTACTTCCTCCTGCAGGCACACTTCTAGTGCCATGCCTAACGCCAACTGTTCTTTGAGAGTAAGATTATTCAGATGATTATTCAGAGGTTCCTCCAAACTGCCAGATGTCTACCAATACCAAGTTCATGGGCTCATGAGCCCGTGATAAAAAGGCCAAAAACTCCAAATCTTTTTAACTGCCATTCTCAGGGCACTGGTATTTTCGTGTGTATTGCCTGTGGAACGAAACCAAATTCAGAAAAAAACGAGGAAGCTGTAAATAGCTAGTCAGTATTTACATGTAAAAAGCTATTAAAAAGTGCAAGTTGAAGAGCAGAAAAAACATGACAAGACAAGTCCAGAAATGCACATCCACCGTAAGTTAAACTGACAAGGACTCTAGATGCACATCAAAAGCCCTGAGTCTTCGCTTACCACATATCAGTCGTGGTATCAACAAGGTCTGGGCACTCTGCTAGCAGCAAATCCCTCACAGCTACCTCTGCACACAGATGTGGAGTTCAGATGCCAAAATATTTGCTTGCTTCTAATAAAGTGCAGAAAATCTAACCTTATTTCCATGTGAGTTCGGACTTCCTCGAAACCTCTCACCAAAACTCTTTCCATTGGCCCTTCAGTGTAAGAATCAACTGCTTCAACTTTGTCCACTGAGAGCACGGCTCATTGTAGGAAATTCAATAATGCCTTCAACTTTTATAAGACTGATTCCCAAAGTGCCTAACCAAAGCCTCCAAAAGAGCGCAAAAATATCTGCTCTTCCAGAAGTGATTCATGTAAAAAGAAATTAGCATTTTTGAGGGAATTCATTTTGTCACCACTAGCAAGTCACAAGCAACTGAACCTGAGACTCTATTTTACACTTCCAGAGAACTTAATACAGTTCTAAGAGCCTGAGCATTGCAGGATTGCCTCCTTTTTCACATTATACGTGCAAGCAGAGTTGGGGGGAAGCCTCCCTCCCACAGACTGACTTTTCAGAGTGGGATTTAATACATCTGTCATTGAAACGTGTAACAGTTTTGAACTGCAAACTTTGCTCACTAAAGAGAAGCTGAATGGTTCACCTCACCAAGACCTTTTGTCACCATTTCATAGAGTAAAAGTACACATACAATGTCTGATGCCAGAGAATAAAGAATCATAAATGGCAGCCTCTTACAGGGCTGGAAGAATTCTCTCCAAAAATTGCTTTCAGGCAGGCCAGAACTTTGTGTGTATGGGAGACGGAAATGCTGCCAGTGGATAAATACACAGACCAGCCAGGACCATCAAAACCCACTGAATGCAGATCTGGTATAAATGCAGGAGATCCAGAGCCAAGTTCCTATACAGTCACTTAGAAAGACAGAAAGCCAACATTCAGATCCAAAACAGGCTAAAACAGAACTGAAAAATCAATTAGTTCTTATAAGGCCAAAATTAGGGGGATGAATATCTGTTCTGTAAGGTACTTCTTCTATTAGTTCACATGCTAATAACAGCAATGTAAAAGAAGATATTCACTTAGCAAAAATCTCCCATAAACAAAGTAAAGAAAAATTGGAAGAAAATAAAGGAAACTTGTCCTAACTTGGAAGCGTAATTTGTATATTCCTGGTCAAAATCCTCACTTCTTGGTTTATTTCCCACATGGTCTGAAAAGCACGATCCACTGTAAAGCAAAGTAACAGAGATATGTACACTGAGACACACCTGTGAACTTGCAACAAACAAGAACATTTGGAATTCTGCTCCTTCACATCTTTCTGGACAAGTACATCTTGAGGTGATCTTCTCCTAGCTATACTTTCTGCAAATTCAAAAAAAAACAAGGAAAGAGATGGAACCTTCTTCCTCCTGTCATGTGTCTTTAAAAAACAAATGGAACATCTCCTTTTTGGTTGCTGTTTAAAGGAAAGAGTGGCATTCACACCTCCTGAACCAAGCACTCTCCAGAGTTTTTCAGGAAATAAGCCAGAACAGAAGCCACTTTCCTGAGTACAGAGTATTAGATAAGGCAGCTAATTTCCTTGTCCACTCCAGTCAGGTGCCTGAAGTTGGCCACACTGAAAAGCCTGTGTTCTCACTAGTAACATTAAAAGAAATACCCCATTTGATGAAGCTCCTGTGAGACTGTTTCATAGATGCATGTGGGGATAAAAAAAAAAGGAGTTAAAACCCAGAGATCTCATTTTGCCATCTTTGAACCTAACCTGAGTTTACAGGGAGCTAAATCACAGATGAAAAAGCAGCATTTGGCTTCTTAGAGCAAGACTCAAATCCCGTAAGATTAACCCCCTGGAACTTTTGTCATTAGAAGAACAGCTTTTTCCAACTTCTAAAATCATTTTAAACTGCTCCCGCCAGATGTTCATATCCACAGCTCAGAACACATGTTCCAGAGATAACACTGGAACAGCTAATAAGACTTACAACCATGCAGATTGAAATGCTGCTGGTTTTAAGCATATTGTGGTGCCTCTGCCTCACAGGCTACGGGTTTCTGTCGGGTGGTGGGTGACTCGAAGTCACGCAAGAACCGCGGTAAAAAGTGTGCATTAGAAATAAACACGGATTATGGATAGTGATGGTCAGATGCAGATGGATACTGCAAGTTTTTTCCCTGTTCCAGCAGACGTACACTATGACCACCACGCCTCCAAGCAAAGAGAATTCCCATGCAAGCATAAAAAGGGTAAAACATTTGAGGCCGGCTTTAGTACCAGGTGTAAAAGCTATGCACCCCAGCCTGCAACACTTGCAGGGCAGGAAGAGACACCCAGATGACTGAGCCCAATTCCCAAGTGCATGCAATCCTGTAATTGCTGTCCAGCCCAGAAGATTCCACAAAACATTCACTGCACCCACACATGCCACAGAGTGACCTCCCAACCCCCTTCACAGAATGAAAGGTGCTCTGAAGCAAGGAAGCAGTCAGCCAAGCAGTGCCTGGGAACCCTGGATCTTCTGTCAAACATTTTCACACCTGCTTTTCCTCAAATTCTTACAGCAGCCCCAAAAGGGCATTTGCCCAACACACTGTGCACCTGAAGAGAAAGGCCAGCACTTCAAAAGCTGCCAGAGTCCAACAACGCTAAGCTGACGAAGGCTGCATCACCAAGCCACCCTCTCTATCAGTTTTCAGTGACACCTGTGAATTCTTAGTAACTCAGCAACTTTTGCATGCAAACTTTCAGTTTCATTTCCTTGAAAGACGATTGTTTCTTTGTGTCAAAACCACACTTTCAGAACTCAGTCAGACCAACACACAGCATGCTGATCGTGTTTTCTCCTGAGCACTCCAGTATGACATTTACCCATTTACTGGGGAGGAACCAAACTGGACTCAGACTAATGCCAGCCTTCAACCAAACACAGCTTTCGAGAAACAGCCACAGCTCTGCAGGCAATGTTACTCCAATTCCACGGGCAGCAAAGCATCCCAGAGCACTTCATGCAATCACACCACCATGACAAATGGCACAGATGGGACAGAGACCACATCTTTTTAGCCCCCATCATCCTCAGATGAGCTGGCCACACCAGGACAGCACTGGTGAGGCCAGCACAGCTTTCCAACATGCTCTACTGCACTGCTCCAGAGGCTGAAGGTGCTGAAACGCGTCGCCAGTCGCTTTTCCATCACGCTTGCTCTGGAAGTTAAGCCCCGGGTTTTGCTCATTGATTAGGTACAAACTCTAAACATACAAGTGCATCTCTGAACTTTGATGGTGCCTTTGCTCAAATTGTTTTTAAAGGCAAGATTACACCACCTGAAACTGGCTTCTGTATTTTGGAGAGCGTGGGAAGCCTTTCTCAAAATACTTGTAAATGCTGTGCAAATGAAATGACTGGACAATAATCCAATATAACCAATGTCAGGCCACAAAACAGCATTTGAATTTACGTATCCTTGTGGAGTTGAGCAACAAACATCTAAGTCTATACAAATGACTGTATGCAGGTAGGCACACAGACTTTGCTGTCCACTTCCCAGTATTGGATGACAGATGCAGTGCAGCAACATGACACAGTACAACAAATTCACTATTTTTAGCAGTGTGCATTACCATGCTACTCCATTCTTAGTTCTCCAAGAGATAAAATAAGCAACAAAACCCAAAAACCCCACTGGACAGCAATGTCAAGACCTTTCCTTTTTTTCCCCCCACTGGAGTCCCAGGAGTTGCACTGAGAAGAGTGTACAAAATCCAAAGAGCAGAAATCCAGACAGTACCCCACAAAACTGGGACAACAGCATGCACACGCATAGACCCATGTGCCACACACCACGTGCACAGTTGAGAACCCCACATAGATCTTCACTCAGTTTGACCTCAAGTAGAGAGGCAATCAAAGAGAAAGATGTAAAGTGTGCCAGTCCTTGTTATGCAAATAGCTAAACAGAACCAGATTGTAAAAAATAATTATACATGGAAAAATTCTACATCCTCAGGTCAAAGGTTTTCCACAGCACAATTCTTACTGAAGTATTTTCAAGGGCTGTATAAACCCCTGGGTAAAAGAGTGTATAATTCAAACTCTGACAGACAATTAACTGTAACCATGTTAACGGGTGTCACTATAACAAACTGCACTGAACAGCTGCAGAGACAGAACGGGAAGAAAGCAGAGTTATGACAGATGTACACCCTGAAGACAAACTGAAAAACTGGCTTTTCCTGAAAGTAACCCACTAACTGCAATGAAACGAAGACCTAATTATCTCTAGTACACAGGAAATTGCTTCAAAACACCTATTGTATGAATGGAAGTGAAGTGTGACACAGCTTAATAAAATGGATAGTAGATGAAGACATTCGTCTTCTATCACTGGGCTCTTTTTAAACAGCTTATTCATAAACACCACGCCTTCTTCACTGACACCTGACATCGCAAGAAGCTTTTTTGCTTCTATCCCAGACCTAAAACAGAAAAAAAGGAAGCACACCAGAAAAAAAGTAGTATTACCAAAATCCACCTAAAACTTCAAAATTCCACGAAAGCTTTCACAGCAACATTTTATAGTCACAAAGATACAAGCAGAGTTCTTAAATGAAATATTACAGTATGATGGAGCACAGTCCACAGTGCAAAGAGCCACAGACCTTAAACCTGGAGGGAAAAAAAAATCCTCCAAATCTCATGAAACAAAGAAGCCCTTGGCCAAACAAGGCCAAGAGTGTTCTCCACAAGGAATATTTCTACTGAATTCAGCACACCTATTCAAAATTTCACAAGGCAAGAGAGAAGCACAATTTGGCCATATCGACCTAACACTTCTCAGAAATCCACATGCTCATTTATGCACCTGTGCAAGCCAGCTCATGTTACCTTACTACTCAGGCAGGGGCAGCAAAGTATTCCCAAACTGTGGTGGTGAAACTGACTGCCCAAAAGCTGGAGCAATGCACAAACTGGGCTCCGTGAATTAATGCAACCCAACCTGCACCTAACTGCAGTTCATCTCTTCCAACTAGGAAATGGTGCCACCTTGGTCATCTCCAGCTGAAAACAGGAGCACGAAGCAGCAGCACTAACCACATGGAGAAAACATTTGAGGAAAGACTGGAAGTTTTTTTTACTAGGTTCTGTGACCTGGGAATGAAACCAGAGAAGCTGGAAGGGAAATCTGCAGCTGTGAGAGGAAAGGGGAGTTTATTATTATTATTTTATTTTAAACATATGTATTAAACATAGCTCAAAAGCAGGGAGCAAGTGGTATCTGAAGCCAGAGGGAAAATCCTGCCACTAAAACATACAATCCTTGCTGTTTCAACAATATCCCACTGAGTGTGAGAAACCTCTAGAAATAGAATCATAACAAGCATATTTTGGTGTAACTTTTATGAAGGCTTTAGGTTTGCAAGTGTGGGCAGCTTCTGACTTAGCTAAAAGACAACACCTGCTTAAAAAGGAAATTATTCCAAATAACAGCTAAATCCTTCTCTAAAAAATGGGGCTGGCATAAAAGCATCTTCAGCCTTTTACATGAAAACGTCAACTAAAACGTGTTGCTAAATCCTACTGGAATTTCTAATACTCTCTCACAGCTACGTGCACCCACTCCGACCAGGTCACCCACGGCCTGCTTTACTGGGGGGCTGACAGACCTCAGGACGCCCCGGATCTCACCTGCGGGCGAACCTAATAAACTTTCTCAGAACAAGGCGGTCAGCTGAGGAGCCGGACAGCGCCGGGAGGAGAAGTTGGCCGGCGGCAGGCGCTGCTGGCAGGTGCGCTGAGCCTCGGCCGCCCCGCCGCGCCCACGGCTGCGGGCTCGGGGCCACCTTCCCGCAGGGTGACGGCCGAGGCTTCGGGAGTCGCTTCCAAAGCGGCGCTCACGCTCACCCCGACCGCCGGCCCCAGCCCGGCCGGGTGCCGCTCAGGGCAGCTCTCCT
>VZTA01013686.1:105084-124602 GCA_013398855.1 Mohoua ochrocephala | reverse complement strand
TATGCCACTGTACATCACTCCACATACACACCTGACCCCAAAAAGATGTCCAAAGAAGGAATGATACGACAAATGGGAAGATGTTTGAGGTATTTTGTCATTCCCAGCTGGAGGGTCACCACCAAAGCTACCTGGGAGTTTTATCTGTATCCCAACCAAAAGATAAATCTGGAACTAAAGCACTGGCCACCAGTGTTTGGTGGCCTGGTTCACAGAATAAAAAAAAAAAGTTGGTGGAAACTGGACAATTGCTGATATTGGTTAGTAAGGCTCTGGCTTTTTTATTTATTTCAAATCAACCAGTCTATCTAAAAGTAGAACAACAGATTTTCACCCTTTCTCCTGATTTCTGATGTGCATCTGAATTCATGTTTCCATATCCCCCTCATTTCACTTCAAAAATAGATTATTTTCTATTTCAATTTTCTGTGACTATTCTAATCTGAAATATTAAATCTTGTGTTCTTTTTTATATGCTACAACTCGCTGAGGTGAGCACAATTCTCGGAAGAAGATCACAAAAGTTCCTATCAACGAGATAAAACCCATTATTTTGAACCTCCCCTTTAAGCAGTATTTGATTTAATTTTGGCTTTGCCATACAGTAAAACTGTGCCTTGCTGCTCAAAACAATGATTCCTCCTCCTCGGACCCCTGGCTGTGTCTTCCTACCCTTCCCTTTGGCCAGCACAGGCACCCATCTGATGCAATGAAGAACCAAGTCAGGAAGCTTAGCTGGTAGAAAATTAATCACTCCTTTTTCATTATTTAATTTTCTGCTCTCATGGTTTGAACGAACTCACTGAGGATTCAGAAAACTGCAGTATTACACTAAAAAAAGCAGCACACTCCTAGACTGGTTCGAACATTTTCTAAAACTCTACTTTTACTATTTGCCAAGAGCAGAGTTTTTTCTGGTATGGCTAGAAATACTTCTATCTTGCCACTTTTTCAGGCTGTGGTCTCGTACATCACCCCCAGATTTTGACAGTTCTGGAAAGCTCAGTGGACAAGACTCAGATCCTTCTTGCGCATAGTTCCATACTTTGCTTTCCCTCCGCTTCCAAAAGATATTTAATTATACTCAAGGCAATGCTAAATTTGAAAACTCTTACACATAACTTACCAAAGTAACATAACAAAAAGCAAAACCAACTTATTTTGTCTTTCAGGTATTTTAATGAATTGCTAATAGTTTTCCCAAGCAAAATTCTTTACTTTTAATCATTACCCTCTTTTTTAATTCATTCCTTCTTTGAGGATTTAAAGTCCTTTTTCATAAAGCCATAACCTGTCAGTGGTCACTTGAAATACAGCTAACTGCTATTTTCCACACATTTCATAGTCTTACTTTATAGCAATAGGTCTTTTTTATGTGGATGCACATCGAAGAGTTTCTATTTATTCATAGAGAACACTCATTGGCTTTGATTAAGTATTCCTGAGAGCAACTGCTGATCATTCTAGTATTTCCAGAGGCTGAATGATGGTCATTCCCAAATCGGTACAAAATAGATGGCAGCAGGGGAAGCACAGTGACAAGGTCTTGTTGAATCACGCCAGCTTCCCAGCTGAGCTGTCGTTCCTAGGGTTGCTGTAAGAGGTAATAGACCTTTACATTTGGTTTGTCTGCCTGACCTGCCAGTTAACTGGTGGTTAACAGTTAATGCATTTCCCAACAGTGTTCTGTGATAAAGGATCATGCTCGTGGTTTCATAATGCATATTTCATTGCCACTGCTGTCTTCATCAGTTAAAAGTCTGTCTTTTCCTATTTACAATAGGGTTATAAAGCCTCACTGATTTTCATGCTCTGGAAAACAGTAGCTAATAAATAGTGCAAATTGTAAGCCTTTTACCCACGTATGTGGCTGCTTTAGAGCTCAAAGTATCATCCTTGATAACGATGAGAAATGCTGGCCTGGCTCTTACATGTCTGATAAGTGTGCACAAAACAGCTGAGCGAATTAACAAACCAGGGCCAAAAGGCAAAGATCATGGGTGGGATTAAGGTAGACAATGATCCTCCATGAAACATGGTATTTGATCATTTCATTTTGAAAAGGCAGTATGACTTTGAAGCTTCAAGAGTATTTTCCATAGAGCTGAAAAGTAAAGATGACAGATGTCCCACTTGCTCACTATCCACTGTCACAGCAAATACAGTTTTCTTGTCACCACCTACAAATCCCAGGATGCAGCTGCCTTTCCTTCCCTCCCTCCCTCCCTAACTCCACATTTCCTCACCACACCTGTTCTGCCAGAGCTCCCGTCAGCTTCTCTCACAACCACTGCCCCCCAGTCCCTGATGAGCTGCAAGAGTTTCCTGAGCTCATCTCCAAAGTCTCTATCCTTCTTTTAATGGCTTATTACCGTCATGCTGCTAACTGCAAGCAATTGAACACACACTTTTATCGAATAAAAGGAGGGAAGAATGAAATTCTTTGATAAATCTGGAAATAAATGGTGCTGCAGGGACAACTTGAATTCGGTCAGGATTTCACTGACACGCACTGTTGATTTTTATTGGTATCGATGGGATCCCATAGGGATCTATTTTCTCTTGCAAAGCTTAAAATAGGGCAAGGAGATAACAACAACTAAATGATGCTCATAAAAAAAACTGCAAGAAAATTATTACAGCACTGGCAGAGATCATTCTGTGAACAGTCAGCATGTTTTGATATTAGACCTCAATTTTGCTTCCTACTGCTCTGGCTGGGAGGACTTTTCATTCAGGGATGCTACATCTGGCCTGAAACTATTCTCCAGACACAGCAATGGTGTCCTTTCTCTCCCCCTGCCAGGCTCCTCAAGACCTTAAAGCACATCTTTCCAAGACTCCCTCGCAATCCATAGATGTTTTTGCCAAAACTCCACCTTCCTACTCCCTTACAACTAATTTGTCAAAAGGAAATTCTCAACCTCAGCTGCTTTACTCACGGATTAAATGAAATACACAGGCGATGCTACACAGCACAGTTAAGATCCAGGTATCACCAAGTGACTCATTTCCAGGTCTTGAAGCAGCACAGCACAGTGAATGTTAGTACCTAAATACTAAACAGACTTTTATATCTCTATGGCACCGAGCTGACGCAGCTGTGCTGCTTCCAGTGCTCCCACCAGCATCCCTGCACGGCCCTGTCTTGTGGCATGTGGATAACCTAACTCATGTCAGCTCTGCACGAGCTGAGACACACCTACCATTGCTGCTCTGTGCATCTGAAACACGAGCGCGGGGCTCCAGCTCAGCTGCCTAAACCCTCCTCGGCGTCTTTTGCGTCTTCCGCAGCAATACAAGGTGTGCTTCTCCCCAAGCATCACCTCTGGTACCGAGTTCCCTTGCTGCAGAGAACTTCCTTTTTAAGAACCAGGAGGTAAATATATGTCTCCTCCTGCCCTTCCCCTGAGGTTTTATCATTCTTCTCTCTTCTCTGTTAGTTACAGCAGATAAGACTGATTCAGCCACTCAGCAGACTTGGCTGCTCATGAAGCTGTATAGTTCTGCTTTTGGCCTGTACTGGATGTCCTCTTTTCGACTCAGGAAAAAAATATGTTTTAGTGTCTGAACTGGCTGACTAAACATTTCAGTCATTGGGTTAAGTACAGTCTGCCTTTCCTAAAGATCTCTAATCCTGCTGGGGCTACATTAGCCCTTTACACTTACAGTATCAACAGTCACACAGGCAAAGGACATATATACAGAAGCTATTCAAAACAACCCACATCCTCTGCTATCCTGGTGGTCACTCTATGGCGAATCAAAATCATATGACAGATCTTTGACCAAGATAGTACATTTCCCATGTCCTTCTTTTCATCAGCAAAAAAAGTACTGCATTAATAAGAAAAGTCAAATGTCATCAAATAATATAGTGCAATTATAGTTCTCAGGCTGTTTGGCTTTAAAAGAAGTTTGTGTTCACAGGCTCCAAAACATCCAGCTTTCACAGACATAAATATCCACAGTCCACCCAGAAGCAATTCCCACCACAGAATTTTTCCACGTGCTCCTAGAGGACAACGGATCTAAGTAAAATGTAGAGCAAGGAGGTTCCATCAGAAAAACAGCAAAGGAAAGATCCTCCCAAAATGCAAAACCAGGAAAGAAATAAAGCTTAGCAGATATTTCTCAAGGAGATAAGAAAACATGTCAAATTTATGGTGAAAGTGCTTCCTGAAACGTGTCAGAAACAACCTTCTGGCAGGTACCAAAAAGTTTCAATTCCATGGCGTATGCAAGTCCACCTGAGACTTCACATTGGAGGGATGGAGCAGGTAGTACCTCTAGAGGAAGATCTCTCCAATCGTCAGACTCCTCTTGCCTCTCTACCCAACCTCCTGTGCATTCAGCAATGTCATCCCTGGGTTTGCATAGCCAAAGCAGTGAAACCCAGTGGGAGTTTGCTCCTCAGAGCATCGCCGCAGAACAAGCAATGACCATGTATTTTTAATAACTGTAACCTCAGAAAGTATACTCTGTAATCAATAAGAAAACACAGATGTGAAATGGGATTCATCAAAGGCCGCTAGTGTCAGAGGTTGTGTGGGGAGCAATTAGCATGGAGCTGCCTTAAAGCTCGTGTGTGAACCCAGTGTGATCCGTGGGACCCAAGGATGTCTCCTGCAGTGCAGACATATCACAATGCTGCTTATAATAAGTCTCATCCAAGTCCCTAATACAAAACAGGTAAATATGTACAGGGAAAGAGAGTCTCAGTTACAAAAACTCTTTAATGAAACCTTTTAAAGTCATGTTGTGGAGATGTAGGTACAAGTCACAGCAACTTCCTTTTGTATACTGGTACTTAATCTATGTCCAAGTCCATTTCATAAATGAACACAAGAGAATACAGGAGACTTTTCGGGCAGATATAACTCGTTCTGAATTTATTAGGGCAACACAGCAACTCATAGACTACCACCTGAAATCCGGAGCACAAATTATGGTTCCACTGTGTGCATTGGGGAAGTCTAAAAACACCTGTCCATACAAGAGAGAAGCCCTAAATGACATCTCCAAACATGGTGCCCCTGTGCTACATTTCTGGATGCCAGTCACAACTGGGCCATGACTGTCTTTACAGCTGTCCAAACCAAAACCCTGGATTCGTGTGTATGCACACCATAAAGAAGTTTCTATCTCAGTCAGGAACAAAGCTTTGGACTGTGTTCCAAGTTTATCCTCAATGGACGACTGGTTTTTCTAACCCCATGGGACACTTTATTTAGCCTCAGGTTCCTCAGCCTAGGAAGTGAAAAAATCAACAATAACTGAATAGCCTGCCTCCCATGCAGTTAAGCACTAAATCATTAAATTCCCGCAATCTTTCCTTCTCCTCACCATTTCTGATGGGACAGTCACTCAGAAAGAGTATGCACGTGTCCAGCTGCACCAGAGCTGCTGGAGCTTGCCATGTGGCTCTTTGCCCCACTCTGTGCAGAACTTGCCTCTGCCTGTGGTGTCAGCTTGAAGCACAATTAAAAGTAACATGGTTTGTCTCCCGGATTATCTACCCATGGTCTGCACGTTATTGCAGCAGCCTGCCCGAGCAAGACCTGTCCAGCTGAGAAGAGAACTCTCTTCCCAAGGGAGAGGATGTGACTACGTGGGGATAGTGAATAAGGTTATCTCAGGACAGGCAGCAGACCAAAAAAACAAATTGCGTCAGCATGGAAAAGGATTGGGCAGGAGTGGAGGGTGTGTCAGGGCATGCTCCCAGGCACAGAAAAGCTCAGAATAAACAGGGAGAAAGTTGCTGGCCCGGGGTTTGAATAAAGGCCTCAGAAACGCAAAGAAATGGGCCACACTAATGAGGGCACCAGCATTTCCCTGCAAGCAGAAAGCTAAGGAGGAGGGTGGAGGAAAAGGAAAGGAAAGCTGGATGTGGAAAACTCCGGAAAAGCGGCAAAGACGGCTTTAGAAAGAAAGTAATCTGAAACCTCAATCAGACAGAAATAAACAGTACAGTTGGTCCGGAATTTGGTGATTTGGTTTGGCGTGATAAAATTTAATTAATGCAAAATCTACTATGGGTGTAACCAAGGTGCTGAGGAGTCCTTAACTGGGACAAGGTGTGGCAGAAACAGAGGCTGCCCTTGTCCCAAGTAGCTTGCAAATTGCCCTTGGGCGATCTGCAAAAAGATGGGCAGATGGAGGGGCACCATCGGGCTGGCCTCAGCACCGGAGCTGGACTCTAGTCCTCTGATTTTGAAGGTACCACAGGATCAGAGGCAGTTTTAAAGCAAGGTGTGCTTGGAAAAGAATAACATGCTATTTCAGCAGAAGTATATGGGGCACAAGCAAAAAGGCTAACAGAAGTGAAAATTTGACGGAGCTCCTTTCAAAATTTATCAAGGGAGAAAGTTTAGCACAATGAACTAATTGGAGAGAGCTGGGAGTAACCATTTCAATAATATATGAGTTGTGAAGGAGGGTGAAGGAATGATCTCTCAGTGAAAGAGTCTACATTTCAGGAAACAGAAGAGACAGAGCTTGCCAACAAACCAGTAAGCTGGATGTACTGTGCTTAAACCTTCAATAAAACATTAAGGTTTTTTTCTACAGAAAGTGTCTCTTGACAAAAGCATTTAAACAGCCATTGTCACCCTGAAAATATCTAGAATAAAGAAAGTATTGTAAAAACTGCAGTGAATGCTTGCTGCTGACAGTCCTCAGCGCTGTTGGTAGGATGCAGAACAGACAATTAGATCTTAATTTTCTTCCTAGCACTGTGATTAAGCTGCTACACAACTTTAGGCTAGTCACTTCACCTTCTCGACCTGACATCTCTAAAAGGGGCACAAAACCAGCCACCTGTGTGACAGTAGTGCTTTGAAATGCTCAGACATGGGCATCTGTAAAGGGTGTTGAAAGAGGCCTTTTCCACAGGCACTGATAAGCACACATTCTCCTTCCTATTTTCATTTATCTCCCTTTCACTTTTGAAGAGACCTCTACAGGGCTTATTTGTAATAAGCTGTCATATAAATTTCTGTCCAAGTGAAACAGTAGACTCTCATTGCCTTAAAATATACTAGGGTGAAAACCTTTCCACCTTAGGGAAATGCATCTTAGAGATTGAAGTGTTTTATGGGGGCTGTACCAATACTTTTTCACCTTCTGCTTCCAGACAGATGCCAGCACGGAGAGCCCCATGTTCTAGCAGCAATTTTCCTAAAACCTTGTGGCGGTAAACTCACCCTACAAAAACCTTTACAACCACATACACAGAAATCCTGGCAAAGTCCACATGGTTTTCTCTACCTCTGCAACCTATGCTTTGACTTCTAATTTAAGGACATCAGTCATAATTTCAGTACTATGTAGTTCTGATCTGCATACCTACTGTATTTTAAATAGTCTGTTCCTTTTAGCCATTGAATTCCATCCCCACCACCAGATATACAGATGTTCAATCAAAACACTGAAGCTTTATTTTTTGTCTTTCTAGGTAAGCACTGTAATTCTGTGTAATTCATATGACTTTCTAAAACTCCAGGGTTTTTTCCCTTTTATGAGCTATGCATAAAGTCCACATGTACACACACACACACACACACACACACACACACACAGAGAGAGAGAGCCACACGCACATTGACTTCTTAATTGACCTAGTCTGTGTAAAATGCTTTGAAATTTTTGGCTGGATTGATCCACGGAAGTGCAAGTTGTTACCCTCTTGCATGGTTTTAAGCCCTGAAGTTTCAATTGGAAAATGAATTTGAGTGAAAGACACGTATAGAAAAATCTTTCACACTCTCATACTGTAGCAGCAAGAAAAAAGAATGCAAATATACTCACATTTCGCGTACATACTCATCTACAAAGCAGTCTGAGATTTCTGCTCGCTGCTTTAAAGCCGGACTTTCCTTCCCAGAGCGAATAACGTTGCAGGGACTGCCACCCAGTGGGGAACCAACAGCTTAACAGGGGATTGGAACTGCAGAAAGGTGAAATTTAAAGGTGTCAAGATTGAAAAAACACTGAGTGGTAGCCAATGACAGTACTGGAAGTACCAATGATGGAAGCTTTCTTTAGTCAGCTTCAGATATTATTGAAAGTTTTTAAGTGAAAGGCATTTATTTTCCAAATGTAGCTGCACAAGGGAAATATCTTGTACTGGCTATGCAAAGCAGGTAAAATTAGGCTTGTTCAGTCACAGTCTAGTAAACAAGCTGTGGTTAAACACAACCCCTAGACACATCCCAAATTCTACAAGCATTATTTCCCTCTTTGCACGGGTCCGTCTCCTTTGATTTCAGTGACGTATAGCCTGGGTTTACCTAGGTGTTAGATGAGACAAAAAAATATTTAAGGTGGCTGTGTTTCTGCTGCCTTCTAAAACACTAGAGGAAAAAAACTTCCTCATACATCTGAAATTACTTCTCCTTAGGCTATGGAACCAAACTATGATCTAAATATATTTTGTTAACAATTTTGTTATGAACAGTGGTTTTAAGCACTGTGTGCCTTGCGTACCTTTAAAGAAAGTCTGATGGAATGTTCCATTTCTCTGGTTTTATGAGCTTTCATATTTATTGCCTTGTCTACTGTGTTTATGAACCTCGGTATTTGTGACAGATTTTTCTTAGTTTGTTCTATTGTGTACAGACCATATGTTGTCTATGCTCATAAAACACTCAGTAACTGCATGTTGAGAAAAAAAAGTTTTTCAAGTGACTTGCTAAGAAACTTAAGAACTTGCAGGTCATCCCTGCAGAGGTGTTTTTAAATCTAGCCCCAGGAAACAATTGCCTCCTTTTCTTAGAGCTGTGATGAAGCTTTGGCAGGATTCTCGGATGTATTTGGCAGGTAACTTCTATTGATTTAAACAAAAATTATGTACCTGAATTCCATGAGGACCCTGGCTTGACTGCTGTTGATGTAGATTTTGGCGTGCCTTCGTTGGCTCCCTAGTGTAACGATTGGGAATGCAGTTGGATTTTTATTGTTTTCAGGATGAGTCATGCAGGCAGCAGCACAACAGATGGTGTGGAGTGTAGAACAATAAAGACAAAGATATGAGACAGCTAAGAGAGAACTGGAACAGACAAAGAAACAACCAGAGGATGAGAGAGGCTGAAAGCAGGAGAGAAGCCAGGAGGTTAAGCTTTGCCACAGATAGCAGGAGCTAATGAAGTGTGGAGTCAGTGCAGGGTAAAGTAGCTCAAACAATGGCCAGCAGGGAAAATTGAAGGACCTGCAGTCAGAGCAGAAGGTAGGAATAGTAAGAGGAGCAAGGCTCATAGGCAGCCAAGTGGCTGGTGGGGCTAAGTGATGGATTTCAGTGTGATAAAAGAGCAGGTACCAGTGAGGAGGAATAAGGAAGAGCTGAGGAGACTGATAAATAATACCTTTTGAAGGCAGAAGTACCACAGCAGTTGGAAAGACAGCAATCAAAACCACCAGTGGTATCCTGAAACTCAGAAGTCTGGAATGACAGGAAAGAAACAAGAGATGGCAGCTGCTGAAAGACTATGGGATAAAGACCTCGACAAAGCTCAGGCCAGAATCAGACAAGCAAAAGGAGATGAAACACAGCATTCAGAGCTGGTTTAACAACCAGCTGGAGCAGAGACAGGCAGACACCCTTGGGGAAAACACAAAAGAAGTCAAATTCCACAGGTCAGCGGAGCACGGTTGCTGAAAGGAGGTGTCTGAAGAAGTCCGTGTAACTGAGAAACATATCAGTGTCTTACTGCTGCTCCAGCTCAAAGAGGGGAAAAACAGAGAGAAAGCTCCATCAGCAAAATTCTTCCTAGAAATATCACAGGCTCCTTCCGCCCCACTCATCACCCTGCTCTAATACAACAGCTATACTGACAGCTGTCTAATTATAACACATTTTAGGTGAAGGACAAACATGAAAATTTGAAAAGAAAAAGGCCTTAAACATTCCTCCAGACACTTCTATTTTCCTTACCCCAACAGCTAATTCATTTTCTGTTCTGGCAGTAGGCAGTTAATGGAGCTACTTTCTGCTGTCATGTCTAGCTCGTATAACCACTTGATTTTTCATACGGAACCAAGGCCAGCAGGATTTTGTCCTACAACTGCACTGCAGGGATATTTTTAAAGGACAGATTTAGCTATTCACAAGGACCTTTCCACAACTGTTTTTAAAGACACAGAGCCTTGGTGTTTGGAAGGCCATAAGTTTTGTTCTCAGCCATGGAAAAATAAAGATGGGCAGTAGCTTAAAGACACCTCAAGAAACCACTCATCCCAAAACAAGCCAAAGGTACCTGCAAATTTTAACAGGCATTTGCCAAGCCTGTTCTTAAAGCTGCACAAAGCAGAAATTCCATCACTGGCTTAGACTATCTAGTCCACTAGTAAACTAGTTTACCCTTATAAAGATTTTCCTAGTGTTACTCCAACTCTTCCTTGCTGCTATTGAAGCTCTATCTACTACTGTTGCAGAAACAAAATTGCTTCGTTCCTTTTCACACTTAATTTTATGCCTCCTGTACTTGGTAGTTAAAAGTTTTGCCAGTATCTCCACGTGATGTTGTATTGCTGCACAAAAGGCAATCTGCCCTCCTCTTCAGCTTGTGGTGCAGCAGAACCCAAGGACCCACTCTGAGGCATCCCACATTTTGTCAGCTATTTTGCTTGAGTAGCACTGATACTTTGCACTTGTTCCCAGGAAGAATAAACCAGCCCAGTTTTTTTAGACCACTCTTTGATTTGTTAGGATCACTATGCATCCTAATTCTGCCCTCCCAGCAGTCTTTGAGTTTTATGATTTCTGCTTATTTAGTCAGTACACCCTGCTCAATACAGGTCAGTGAGTGTTGAACAAAACTAGCCCCAGGACAGACCTAAAAAGTAAGATATCTTTCCACTTTGATATAAGGACATCAACTAATCAGTAAACACTCTCTGAAAATGCTTTTCAAAGTACTTTGGAATTCAGCTTATATCTGTTTTAGCTAAGCCAAGTTTCCAAAACATGCAAGACGGTATCAAAATCTACAGCCCAAACATCTGCTTTTCTTCTATCCATGGGGCCCATAACTCTCATATATGCCTTTTTCTTCATATGACTTATTCTTTAAAAATCCAAGTTGGCTACTCATCTTCTTGCCATTTTCTTCCAGGTGCTTAAAATGCTTCCCCCACACCCCAAAACCTCTTCTTCCAACTGCAGTTATACTTATTTTTTATTATTCCCCATTCCTCACAGTCTCCACCTGCATTTAAAGAGAGATGATACACTGGAAAGCTGAATGTAGTAAACATATTATCTATCATCCAGGATCTGTCAGAAATACCTAAAAGTTCTGAAATTATTTAAGCTGTCTACTAAGTAATGGAGAAAAAAGTTTAACTTCCGCAGTTTATTTTAGAGTAACACAACCAGTGTAAGTTCTTACAAACTTTTTCTTTCCCTGTTTCCAGCTAAAAGCGTAACATTTCCACCAACAATAAAGGGATGCTAGTCCCCCCATCCACACTGATCTCTGTAGTGAAAACTGATACCAAAAAGAGAAGGAAATTACTAATGTCAGTCTTTCACAAGCACGAGGCAGCAGATGATACCATATTGATCTGATTTACTCATAGATAAACACTATTTCTTCCAGCCTGCAGGTAGAACAGTCTAAGAGCTTTGACATTTATAGAACCCATATGGGATAGCTACATGATGAAGTGTAACTCCATCTTATGCCTGAAGAACATTAGTAACTAAACTGGTATCATCAAACAGGAGCTCGGCAAATTGCCTTATGGACTCGAGATACTGGACAGCAGAATGCAGTGCCCTGCATCTGCATCTCTAATTGAAACATGATGGAAGTCAGACGTGCTCCACTCCCATTATAGTGCCACAGCTGTTGCTCTAAAATGAGCTCATAGTCTCAGTCCAGTTCTTGGCTGACAGGTATCCATGTCAAACAAAAAAGGACACCAGCACAATTCGTTTTTACCAAAGAAACCAAATCACCTAGAAACTCCCATATTCCTACTAGCCACTTGCCACGAAACACTACCCTTTGAAGAGTCCAAAGCATTAGTTATATTTTTTGTTGTCACTAAAACCCAGATTTCTCCAGAGTTCTCCAAACATTAGTATAGCTGAAAGACCTTAATGTGACTGCAAAGCATGACAAAACATTCTTCTGAGATTTCTACAGCTGTTCCAATTCACTTCTTTTAATTGTTCCAATCCTCTTTTACCATGTTCTGGAAGAAAAATATTCTAAAGAAACTGCACTGTTGAGAAGTAGCAATTAGAACTTCTGGAAATAGGCCAGAGTTATTGTTGCAACCCTTTTTGGGAAAATCATAGTGTTGTAGGGACAATACAATAATCACGTTCACAGACGTGCAGTACCCATTACACTATCACAGATGTTGTTATGCTGTAGGAAAACAGTTTCCATTGCACAGGGGATTTCCATGTGTGTCAGGAGAATAAATGAGAATTGCTGTCTTTCCCATAGGCTCCCTGTATTGGAAGCAGCAGAAGAAATTCAGGATTGTCTCAGGTTATGAGACTGTAATTATTAAGAAGTCAAACACATAGTGCTTCCTAATTAATATATTAAGAATGTATATTTATGCATATCTCTTCAAAATGGTTGAATCATCCTCCTTCCTCCACAAATTGTTTTAGTGACACAAATCTTCCCAATATGTGCCGGTTCTTGGAGAAGTAAGGAGTGGGGTCAGTGGAACTGCTATGTTGGGCTCCCGGAGGGCAGACTTTGGCCTGCTTATGGCTCAGATAGGCAGAGTCCCTTGGGAGACAAAGGAGTCCAGGAAGGCCTGACGTTCTTCAAGAAGGAAATCGTGAAGGAGCAAAAGCAGGCCATCCTGACATGCCTAAAGACAAGACGANCTGAACAGAGAGATTTGGCTGAAAATCGTGACAAAAAGGAGAGTTTATGACCTTTGCAATAAGTGGCAGCAACTCAGGAGGAGTACAAAAATGCCAAGAGGACATGCAGGGAGAAAGATAGAAGGGTCAAAACCCACACAGGACTTTATCTGGCTACTGCTGTAAAGGCAATTAAAAATGACAATTACACATTAAAATACATTAGCAGCAAAAGAGGTGCTAAGGAGAATCTCCATCCTTTACTGGATCTGGAGTGAAACGTAATGGCAAAGGAGGATGAAAAGACTGAGGTACCTCGTGCCTTCTGTGCCTCGGTCTCTAATAACAAGACCAGTCATTCTGTGGGTACCCAGCCCTCTGAGCTGGAAGACAGGGATGGGGAGCAGAATGAAGCCCCGTAATCCAAGGGAAAGTGGTCAGTGACCTGCTATACCACTTGGGCACACACAGATCTATGGGGCTGGATGAGATCCATCCAAGGATCCTCAGTAGAGGCAATTGGTGGAATTGCTCACTGAGCCACTGCCCATCAGTTACCGGCACCTCTGTCCCTGGAGGCATTTAAAAGATGTGGAGATGTGGCACTCAGGGACATGGTTTGGTGGTGGGCTGGGTAGTGCTGGGTTGATAGCTGGATTTGATGGTCTTATAGGTCTTTTCCAACCTAAATGATTCTATGAATCTGTTACTGTTCCACAACACACAGGAGTCTGGAAAATGCATTGAGGGGGAAAAAAGAAGTCAGAACGTCTGTTCTTTTTTATCTAGAGGTATTTTTCAGCTTAATTCAATTAAGTATAAGATCATTTAAGGGTTCATACATGTATACACTAACTTTCAAAAGCTACACAAGTTATATATGTCTTCCTGACTCTATTGACTAGGCATCATCTCTCAGAGATTATCCTGAAGCCATGGATTCAGTATTTTCTCCATCAAGACAGCCAGAAAATCAAGACCTCTACACTTCAGCCTGACTCTTTCTGTTGCACTTGGAAGTAGGCCAAATTTCTGGTTTTAATCAGGAAAGCTGTGTTCCTGTAAGCTCTGCTTTACCTTTACCTTGTTTTTAACCTCTCACCCATGATCTAGTTCAGTTGAACCTTGAAGATATGAACATGAAACACAGATGGATATTGTCACTAGTTACAGGAAGTTTTCTTTCAGTCTCCGAAACATTCCTATTACTATTCCAAGCCCCTAGTTTAGAGGCCACCTGCTGTTACCTACAAAGAACAGCAGACAGTTACAGAAAATACCAGCCTTTCTTTAACTGAAAGGGATTTCCTCTAACACACTGCGATACCTCTTCTCTGCAGTTTGACAGTGCTCAGTAGAAATTTTGCCTTGGGTGACCAAAAAGCCTCCAAACCCCATTCAAAATGAACCATTCTGCCATCTTCCAACCTACCACGTGCCTCATTTCTGGGTGGTCCATCTTCTGCTCTGCCTTTGTTTTCCCAGTTCTCTCTGTGTCACAGACTTTGGCAGATGATCATACCAGACCTAGCTTGGAGCCTGTGACCAAAAAACCGTGATGTTCCTTCAGCCTTATTTGTTGCACAGAGAGACACAGAGTTTTACTCTCCCAAAACTACCTTCTACCCTGCAATTATGTCTGCTTCATTCGTTGTTTCACGTTACACACCTGGTGTGCAATTACAGTAAAAGGCACTTCACAGAGCACAGGCATCAAACGATGCCTTTAAAATCACTGTTCAAGAGCATGCTCATGTAGAAGCAGCTGCAAACTTGGGAGGCTGAAGCTGAAGTGCACTACAAACACTGAGAGCCTTGATAATAGTCAGTGAAATGACCTTCCGGTTTGACTTGCCTCAGAGTATTAAAAAGTTGACTTAAGAGCCAGTTATTTACTTACACAATATCAGTACTCCCTCCTGAAGGTGAGCATGTGTCTCACCAAAACCAGAGTGGCCAAAAGATAACTACTTCAAAAAGACTGGGAATTTTGCAGTTATGAGCCCCATAAAATAGCTTAAGCCACTTTAAATCTTAATGACAAACATGTAAGATGAACAGATGCAAAAGTGTCACATTGTACATAACAATGAGGTAGTGGAAGTGACGTATCTTGAGGGTAGATGATTAACAGCTAGGCCAGAAATTTGATTAAGTATGGGAACAGTAATGCTTACTTCACAATTACAGGAACAAACAACTTTTCTACTTTATATTATTATACTAATCAAAATAGTGCTTCAAACACATATGGCTTGCAAAAAAAGACATTTATGGTGATTCAGAGGGATCTTTCCTTCCCCCAAAATGCAATACATTACTTGAAAGAAACATATCAGCAACGTTCAATCTTTTAAAATTAAGACAAATTAAACTGGAACCTTGCCTCACACAAAAAAAGCAGCAGCTTCAAAAGTAAGTTCTCTTGGCTACTGATAACAGTGTGTTGCTTGCATACAGTACAAATTCATGGAAAATGAGGCTTCTTGTCCCTGATATTTAAAAAAAAAAATAAAAAATCATTATCCAACAGTGAAAAACAAAGCTGAAATTATGTGGTCATGGTATGGCACCTCACATCTGGACATAGAACAGTCCATGCACACAAGAAAAAGCTTTACAAGTTGCACAAAATTATACTAATTTTTTAGAAAATAAGTTTTATTTGGCTCCTTTTGTACAGTTTTTCTTTAAAAAAATGCACATTCATACAGTTTGCCTTTCCCAGTGCATGTCTGGATTTGCTCACATAAGAGCATTAATATCGTTAATATCAAGGCAAAAGGTGCCTTCACAATAATTTCAGACACATTGTTTTCTGGCTGTAAAGCATCCAAAGTCACTAATTTTCTGATTATAACTCGGAAATCAATGTTTTGGGTGTTTCTTCTCTGATTCACATACATAATTGTCCCACACAGGGAAGAGGAGACAGACCTGCAACAAGGAACTGTCAAGTCAATGGCGAATACTCGTTTCAGGTAGAGCTAAAGGTAGGTTCTCTACTTCATACTGAGATGGAATATAAAAGAAACACTCAGCTATATAACTTTCTCTTTTTCAAAAGCTCTACATCAGAAATGATAAAACATTGCTTGAAAACTACAGGTCAGCCACTGGTGGTGAGAGTTTGTTTGCAGAGAAAGCACTCTTTCCCTAGTTGTTTCTCATGGCCAGGTCTCTGTGCTGTTGATGGCAACTACAGAACTTGCTTCTTGCTGTTTCTTCTTAAAACACTTCATGAAGAGGAGTAAATTCAGCTTGAACTTTCACCCAGCACAAGAGGTATTAACCCATCAAGTAGCCCCTACAGAAAAAAAATTAATTTAGAGAAAAAGTTAGCAAACATAGGAAGCACTCCTCAAAAACCAAGAGACATATAATCTTGAACCAAAACTTAAGCCTGCAGAAGCCTCTGCTGATCAAGGCTATCTTAACTACATGCTCCTTCCTCAGCTGGTTTTCTTCAATGAACACTGAATGAAAATGGATTAGCTTATTCTCAATCCAACTTTAATTGTTAGGAATTTTTGAAGCCCACATTACACCCTATGAAATGTTCTTTATTTGTACCCTTTACACAACTGCAAGTGTTAAGATATTCAATATAACCTGACCTTTTCTGGCACTCAACACAAATCTGTTCTCTCTTACATTTCTCTGAAGCCCTGTTCTTTACATGAATTTCAGAATGAGAACTGTTAAGAGAGACACACGTGTACTCAGTGAAGCAAAAACAAATATATCGCATCAATGAAGCAAGAAAATGTAGGGCAGGTCCCTATCCAGACACCTTCTGCCAGGGAACCCATCACAACTGTGTTATGAAACAAATTTTTTTAAGTACACTGCAGAGGCCCAAAGAAGTTTTTAAGAACAGAAGAATGACTCTAACTATTAATTCAACACTTCATGGAGCTACTCCAAAAATTAGCTACCAGTACATCAGGTTTTAGCTATTCTACATTAAATAGATGGATTGAAAAATACAGGGGGTGGAAAAACTGGAAAACCTGCATTTGGATTTTGCATAACCTGAAAGCTACAAATCTCTTTCTCCTTTGCCTTTCTTCAACCACTTTAACAGTTCCATTTTCCTCAAAGCCCTACTTTATAACTACTTACCTGACCAGGACATACCATGAATTTTAAGGTACACTGAGCACGTCAGACTCACTAATCATATTTTCTGACATACCAGGAACTGTCACCCTTCTCTAACTACAGCACATCTTACAGTAGCCGGCTCCCAAAGCATCCCACCTCATTCAAGGCAGCTTGTTCCAAAATAAGCATTGAAAAAAGCAACTTATATTCAAGCTGAAGATCATCATATTTTCTGTTACTCTTAAATTTAACATGGCACACATGAGCCACGAAAGAGAATAAAGGCTGAAAGATAATTAAATCACTTACGGTAATTTCATCCTCATGAAAACTCTGGCCATGAAGAAGCTCAAAAGCACACTAACAAATCCAATAAAGAGCAAAAGAAACCTATTCAACTTGGGGATATTTGGTGCATTGGATCGATCCAGAATTATGAATCCTAGGCCACCCATTGTGAAGAGGAAGCTGGATGCGAGGCCTTCCATAATATACTGTCCATTTACTCTAAGGGGAAAAAAAAAAGGTGAAGGGAAAAGAGTCAGAAAAAGATTAAAGACATTATTTACATTTCAAACCCCATCTACTCAACATGATTTAGCTGTACAAACACACGAGATGATTAATTTTGATGGCATTTTCCAACTAAAAGTAAGCAGGAAACTGATGTTATACAATTACATCAAGACTTTAAAACATAATTTATCTCCAGAACCGAGAGTTTGCAAGGTGCCCAGCCCAGCACACGAGAGGATTTATACATATTTGTGCACACTAACAGCTACCACCCAGGCTCAGCTGTTTGCAGAAACACCCAGTCCAAGGAAGTCCCAGCTTACACAGATGGGCCCAAGGCACGGCACCACGACCTCCTTATTTCCACCCCGATGTTTAGGCGGGACTGCCTGAATCCTCTCAGGACTAATCCCACTCAAAGCACTGTGGCAGTGCACGAAGCACATCTGGTTCCAGCACAGATCCTGCAGGATGTTTCACTGCCTGCTCGCTGAGCCTGCACAGATCCACTGCAGGGACTCAGCCTGAGGGTGCCCCGTGGGGCTCTCTGTCAGCCCAGAGCTGGACTTCCTTCTTACAAATGGGAAGAGATGGAGGGAGAGGAAGACAAGATGCAGAATGAATATTGCACCTGGATCACGAGTCTCCTGCTTCCCACAGCCACTGAGCCATTTTCCTATCCTTCTAATTAGCAACCTCATAAAACTGGCATCGATGAGACTACAGTGGATGCCCATACAGAAATAAAGATTATCATTACTGTCACATATCCTGGAAACAAACAAGTTTGTCTTCTTTCACCTTGTTTACACTGACAAATGACAGCGCTAGCAACTCCCTGCAGTAACTCGATTCATCAATATTGCAACAATCCAAACCCATCTGAAACACACATCCAGTCCAAGTCAAAATCTGTCACATCAACCATGTCACAGACCTCACAAATTCAACCAACTTTTCTGGTACTTAGCAAAAATCATTATTTGTTTTCACACACATAAGCTCCCCCCAGTTACAAATGTAGATTTAACTCTCTTCAGACCAGTTTGTCACTAGGAGCCTCCAGCTCATTTTCAGTAGCAGAAGCCAAAGGCTCTAAGAAGACTCTGTTGTTACACATTTGTAACTATGTTCCCCACCCTCAGCCACCAGAGTCCCAAGTACACTGGAGTTTAAAAGGTCAGAACCAAAAGTTTCCCAAACATCACCTATGCTGCAATGAAAGACGATCAAATGTATCTGCATCCACTATACAACTCGAGTAGCAAGAAACAGAAGTATTTCCAGCCCCGAACAATTTCTTTTTACCAGACTGCTCATTTTTAAAAGTTTTAAGACAAAGTTTTTCAATTTCCACTGGTTTCAATGCTGGTTTGGTGGTGGGTTTTTTTAGTATTTCCAAACCAAGAACTGATACAAAACAACTCCTGCCTTGTAGAAAAAGCAAAAAAAAACCAAACCAAAACAAAACCCAAAAAAAGCAGATGCACAGGTCTGCAAGACGGGGTTTATTCCCTTGAGCTGAGGCATTTGCAAGACATCGCTAACGGGGACAGGGCCCTGCCCTTACCTGTACGCCAAGAAAGCCACCGGCCTCTGATGCCCGTGTTCGTCTGTCATCGACCCCACGCTGGGAGGTTCCACGATCACGTCATAGATAATTCCTGCAGGGAGGAAAGCAAGCACCGACTTTGACGCGCAGCAGCGAGAACGGCCCTGACACCGCGGGGCCGCTCGGGGCTGGCCGAGGTTCGTGCTTTACAGGGGGTTCGGACCCGGACACGGGGTCAGCAGCGGCTCTGCCTCCCGGGGCAGGGACCGAGGGAGAACTGCTCCGTGAGCGCGGCCTCCCCTCCACCCCGCCCGCCCCGCCGGCCCCGGCCTCACCTCCGGTGATGAGGAAGTAGGACACGACCACCAGCGCGTACACGGTCATGGCCGAGGGCATGTGCACCCAGCTCGGCCGCTTCAGCTTGATGTTGGGGCACTCGAGCACGGCGAAGGGCAGGCGGTACAGCGTCTCCATGGCCGTGGTGCAGTCCCGGGGCGGCCGCGGCCCC